>JAVGWX010000020.1:15066891-15104391 GCA_036924085.1 Ariolimax columbianus | reverse complement strand
ATTACACTTAATTAGTCTAAAAAAATCTGGCAAAGATGGCGCCGTACCTAACTGCGAGTCTACATTTCTCTACTGTTTTGGATCATTATGGATGCCGCCAGACCACGGATTTGCCTGGAATTCACACTAGTCGACGACTTACACTTGTGTTCACGGATACGTGGAGTTGTTTTCCGTCTGGACTTGTTATTTCGTTCTTTTTGTGTGTGATTTCTTCCATCCGTTTATCCTGGTCTGGACGCCGGCTGAATGGCGCTACGCTTAAACTAGTTATACCTGTGTCGTATCTCACGGGTTAGTTCTGCCGGTTCACCTTCACGAATATAGAGTGTGGGAATTTTAGATGCTACTATGATGAACTGAATACACCTGGGGAGAGATGCCAGACTCACTCACACGCTGAGTGTTGTCCATACGACCTCTTGTGGTTATCGAAAAGGCACGACAAAATGCGTTAGATGCCTTCCCACCTTTCTACCCTGCGGGTTACATGTTTACGGAAAGGCTTCGGTGGTAACCCTGAGACAAAATCTGCATCCTATCCTATCTCCAGTCGTCTCGATGAATGTCTTGCCAGTGGCAAAAGGTAGCTTAGGCTCTGTGAGTGAGGTTGACAAAAAACGCAGTTTCTTCCTCACTTTAATCCAAATATCCGCGCAAGTCACCCATTTCAGCGGACACAGCAAGAGATACGACTGTCCACAACGCTGAACAAAGAGAGTGGTCTTCATCACTTGTGATGGACAAACTATCAGTTACACTTATAATGAGTGGCCGAGGTTATTCTACTGATCAGTATACACATTATTCGCCATTTACTTAGATAGACGGGGATGGCGTAGGCTAGGTGTTAAGGGATACGGTCCACAATCCGAATGTGCTGAGTTCGATCTCCATCCCTGCACCAGCCGTTACTCTGGGGAAGCAAACGCTTAGAAAATTCAGGAGCAATAGCACCCTTTCATAAAATGCAAGCCGCAGTCAGATGCACTGGGTCGATCGGAGCAAAATAATAACCATAGTGCAGCGCTTACCACCTCGAGGAATAAAAGATATAAGGCGAACGCAAAAAAAAATCCAAATAGACTAAGCACCAGTGAGTTTACCTATTTTTATAACTCAATAGAGACATCATGAGATACAGATATAAGGATCCGCATTGGATGCGCATGAATGGCATTCCTGGCGCTAAACAACATATGGAGATCCAGAGGAATCAAGATTGACACTAACGTTAGAATGATTGACGCCAGTGCCAATTCGTTGCTGCAGTATTGAGCGATCAGGTGGACCATACAATAGAGACCATACAATAGAGACCATACAATAGAGACTATACAATAGAGACCATACAATAGAGACCATACAATAGAGACCATACAATAGAGACCATACAATAGAGACCATACAATAGAGACCATACAATAGAAACCATACAATAGAGACCATACAATAGAGACCATACAATAGAGACCATACAATAGAGACCATACAATAGAGACTATACAATAGAGATACAATAGAGACCATACAATAGAGAATATTCAACAAAAGATGCCCTATGAAGGTAATTTACATAAAGTTGCAGTATATGACGAGGACATACTTTGGCATGGAATCCTCGAGAGAAAAGAAAGCGAGGTAAGTCCAAACATACATGAATAATGTGATAAGGAAATATAATTAAATTATTCCAACTGAAGAAAGGCACAAAGAACTCTATAGGGCCGTCTGTACATATGCCTTTTATCACTTCTTCACTGGGTGAAGCAACAGGCTTTGATTTTGAACTTACGAAGCTAATTTAGCATTTGAGTTTACACGTCACATACATTTAATTTGATACCTTTGTTTCTCCAAATTTTAGACTGGTGGACTAAAAAGAAAGACAACAAATCAACTGATTGTTAAATTATTGTTTAAGCCGAGAGTGAAACATCTTCAAATTGTTGAATTATTGTTTTAGTCGAGAGTGAAACATCTTCAGATTGTTGAATTATTGTTTTAGTCGAGAGTGAAATAGTGTCAGTTTTGTTGAATTATTGTTTTAGCCGACAATAATACATTTGCTGTTTGCTAACCTAATCTTTCAACCAAAAATGATACATTTAAAGTGTGTTGACCTAGTTTTTACGACACTGTGCTAAATTTATGGTTTTCTTACTTATTATTTTTACATTTTGTTGAATTTGATTCAGCCTTAATATTGCACTTCTATGTTTTCCATTGACTTGTATTCCTCTGAAACTATTAATTCTCTTGCCCAGTTGTTTTTGTTTGAATAATTAAATCACTGTGTTATCCAATCTGGAAAAAAAAATTAGTAAAATCAACAGGCTCAGAGACAGAAAATGTGAAAAATAAAATCGAATAGAAATATATATTTGTGTTTAATTTGATAACCCTCTATTGCAAGTTGACTATCTGCAGTGTCCTCATATGTCCATGATTCTGTTAACCCTATTATTTCTGGTTTTTCTTCTTCTACGTACTGTTCCAATTCTTCTCTTTTATTTACTATGCTTCTCATATGTACATAAAAACATTTTAGTTATTAATTTTGTTGTTTTTACAATTTTTGCTTTTACTTTATCATTTTTATTTCTGCTTTTCCATTTATTATTTTGCACTTACCTACCACAACTCGCTCCTTTGGTTGCATGCATCTTTATAGCCTCCTATTGTAGGCCTATATCTAGTCGCATACGTTATAGGCCTGATTAGTTTAACACTGTAACACAATGATTTAACAAATACTTCGATACAGCCTGCTGTCATATTTCATTGGCATGTAAACCTCTCCTGTCTAGCATTTTTCTTTTGTCTACTTTCACATCAATACATTCCATTCCCATGTCCGCACACATCGCCTGTAACCTAAGGTTGTTACCTATAATCTTACTATCTAAATAGTCTGATCCATCTGCTCTGTCTAAAATACCCATCATTGTGATCTTTCTGAACTTTTTATTCTGAAGTGTTCCCATAAGACCTTTAAATCTTTGCATCATTATTTCTGTTCCATCTGGCTTTACATTATTAGTTCCTGCCAATACTACAGTATAACTGTTTGCTCTGTCATCTATCCTCTTTATTTTTCACTCTATATGCTATTTTTGCTCCCTCAAATTCCATTTTTTCTAACATTGTGTTGTTTAGACAAATGTCTGCGAACCTCCCTAACCATTGAATCCCCTACTACCAATACTGAACCCTCCCCTATATCCACATACTTCTCTGCAAAGCTCTTTGCCCTGTGAACTTTTTCCTTACTAAAATCGTTTTTACTTCCAATTCCTATTACCTTCTCCAAACGATACCTAACTGACAGTGGTTTAATTTTATTACCTCGACTATCCAACTGCAGCTTCTTTAAAACTTTCTAAATTTTCTCTTGTTTTCCTTCAATGTTCTTTTGCCTCTTTTCTATCTCCTCCGATCTTTTCTCCATCCAATCTCACAAATATCTAACTCCATTAGAGCCTACCTCTCTTCTACTCTACATAGCCAACATTCGAGCCTGCCTCTTATCTACTCTACATAACCTACATTCTTCTTCTTCTTCTTCTGCGTACGCAGTCAGACAGTAACCATTATTTTTTCGAAAAAAGCGGCGGCCATCCTGAGGCTGTCGCCACTGCCATTGAGCCTGTCTTGCAGTTCCACTGGTGATGGCCACATCTGCTCTCTCTGATCCTCGTATGTCGGGCAGTTCTGCAGCAGATTTTCAGCGGTCATTTTACCAGTTCGCACGGGCATTCGTCGGTACTCCCTATCTTCAATTTATTGAATAGGTGGTACCTCAGTCTATTGTGGCCAGTGCGAAGTCTGAAGACAACGACCTGCTCTCTTCGGTTCAACTGGTAATAGGCATCGTTTTAGGTGTAACCAGTATGTTCGGTTTCCCATTTGGTCATGTATCTGGCTTTGATAAGCCGTTTTGACTTTTCGTACGTCATACTAGTATCTGTTTGTGGTAGTCTTGCACCTTCTTTTGCCAGTCTGTCTGCCTCCTCGTTGCCTTTGATGTTGCAGTGTGATGGGACCCACTGTACCACTACCCTTTATGTTGCGGACTGCTGGCACAGTTTGCAGAGTGCTGCTCTTAAGTCATTAAGCTCAGTGTTTTTCTGGCTTTTTAGCGCTGTGACTACGGCGAGAGCATCTGTAAGCAGGACTATATGGCTTTCATTTTCTTTATGTGTCACCATTTCTTCTACTGCCGCCCTCAGTGCCTCTGCCTCCGCTCTGAAATTGCTTGTGTACTTACCAGTAGTGAGTGACAGTGTTATTTTTCCGCCATTTGGTAGGTTCCGGAATGCTCCTGCCCCTCCGTTCTGTGTAGTGTTTGTTACACAACCGTCGGTGTATGCATGGGTCCAGTCCATGCTTGGGTAGCTTTTCGATATGAAGCTTAGGGTAGTATCTCTCCTTTCTTTTTCAGTCTGGCAGTTTTTGTTTCCAATACCTGGTATATTAGAGCCTGTCTATCTACTACTCTACATAACCAACATTCGAGCCTGCCTCTCTTCTACTCTACAAAACAAACATTCGAGCCTGCCTCTCTTCTGCTCTACATAATCTACATTCGAGCCTGCCTCTCTTCTACTCTACATAATCTACATTCGAGTCTGCCTCTCTTCTACTCTACATAATCTACATTCGAGCCTGCCTCTCTTCTACTCTACATAACCAACATTCGAGCCTGCCTCTCTTCTGCTCTACATAACAAACATTCGATCCTGCCTCTTATCTACTCTACATTATCTACATTCGAGACTACTTCTCTTCTACTCTACATAACCTACATTCTAGACTACCTTTCTTCTACTCTACATAACCAACATTCGAGCCTGCCTCTCTTCTACTCTACATAACCTACATTCGAGACTACCTCTCTTATACTCTACATAGCCTACAATGAACATGTCCTTCATCTTCCAACGTTTCATCTATTACAGTACTAATACTAACATTGCAGCCGCACAAATCACACACTGGTACTCTTCTCTTCGCCGCATTTCGCTTGGTCTTAACCATACTAATTATGTTATTTATTACAGTTACACTTCCTAGCCAATAAGCTATACTAATACCTAATACAATATATATTTGTTCTGGGGATTCCGTCACGAAGTGGTTAAGCCGTCGGGCTCGTGATCATGTGGTGTGGGTTTGACTTCGGACTCCGCCGTCTTTTCACGGGTGCCCCGTAGTCGTCTTGTCCTTGACTTGCCACTGGCGTCGGGCGGCCCGAGACGACAGAGTGAGGATAAAAAGTAGCGCAGTTAATCCTTACCAAAAATAAACGATGCCATTATCGTCTACGACGGACGGCGGCCATTGCCTTTGCCTTTTTATATATTTGTTCTAGTAGTCCAAAAATCAAATACTAGGCCTACACACAACAGTTACAGTTCCCACAGTTACTACAGCTCACTATACCAGGTTATTTAATTATGTCAAGTCCCTAACTATCTGTTACACCCAGACCTCTAAATTTGAAAATACATATGCTACAGTAAACTACAATTACAACTATATCACTTTTACACACATTAATTCTCATCACTAATGCCTGTCTTCAAATATATACATCTCTGACCTGTCAATTAAAATTCACTACCGTTTTGAACAACCGGAAACGCTTTCGTGGCTGTAGACACGAGGATTGAGAAACAAACAGATATACGACGAGGACAGCGTTAATTTGCAAATCAAGCCGCCTCATGAAGAGAAGGAACATAAATGACTCTGTTTGGGTTCTGATAGAGAACAAGGATTATTAAGACGTCGCCCCGTGTGTTGTATAGACAGGGGTGACTTGACTGTCACATTTGGAGCATGGTGTTCAGGTCAGATCAGGTCAGGTCATCCCGTAACCGGGGAGGTCATTGGGTCACACATGAAGACATCCTCACAACCACACGCCACCCTTCTCTGTCAGCGGCCGCTGCCAGTGCCTATTTTGGTCGGAGATTGGTCCATTCTTTTATATTCTTCTCCCACCTCTATTTATTTTTCTATCTTCTATATATATTTTTTTTTCTCGATTTATATATGTATCTATCTAAGGTAGCCGCATTGCGCAGTGGTTAGCGCGCTGGCTTCGCATCTGAATGGTTCTGGGTTCATTACCCTGTTGAGGCGGTATTGTTTTTTTTCAGACCACAATGGCTCCCGGGTCGACCCAGCCTTAAATGGGTACCGGTTCAGTCCGGGAAGTAAAAGCGGCGAGGGAGAGGAGATGGCTACCGCCCTCATATAGCCGAGCCTTTGAAATGTGGGATCGCTAACACCTCACACCCCTACGGCAGTAATGCTATGGGATACTTTACATTACTTACTATCTTTATATCTATATATCTATCTATCTGCGTATCTGTTTGTCTGAATATATATATATGTATATATATATATATATATATATATATATATATATATATGTGTGTGTGTATGTATGTGTGTGTGTTAAGACAAACACATACACACACACACACACACATACGCTGTAACTCGTGGGCCGAATGGCATATCGAGCTGAATGTTTCAGTGAACATTATTTGGACGATTTGTAGACCATTGTTTCACTATGCCGTCGTGTCTCCTTTTCGAGTAATGTTCAAAATGTGGGAACAAATAAGAAGGATGCATAAGAGGACGTAGTGTTAGTGTGTACGAATAGCGAGCTACGGAAGCCATGGGAATCTACACCGTTTGCATAAATACACTGAGACCCGACACTCTTTCCGTAGGGCAGCAAAGTAGATTGGCCACAGAACGGACCATAGCTATGATCTGTATAAGAAATATTAAGGAATAGATTTGGGAGAAACAGAAATAGCTACATCGAGAGAAAGAAAGAGATGGAGAGGTAGTAATAGAGAGACAAATCATAACGGAAGCAACCACGATGATTCTCCGTTTAAAACCATTAAGGAGTGTGAGATGGAAAAATGAGAAAGAGAAAAAGTGAAAGAGAAAGAGAGAAAGGGGCAGAAGTATTGAGATAGAGATATACATAGGCAGAGATAGAGAGGCATGTATGCAGAGATGAAGAGAAAGGCATAGCGATAGACACGCGCGGATATAGATATATAAGTAACAATAACATATAATAACGCATCCATGAACATATTTTGACATATTCATTTATCTATAATTTATAAATAATAATAGTAATAGTAATAACACTAAGATTATGACAACTGACAAAACAAAACTCCAACCCAAAATCCAGATCGCACATTTTGGATATCTGGTAACAATCCTATACAACAACGGAGACTATACAAAGGAAGTAAGAAGACGACTGACTGCGGTAATGCAGAGGCTAAGGAGTGTACAGAACATATGGCATAATACAAACAAGAAACATGAACTAAAGATCCTAGCAACATGCATTTTTCCTGTGGCAACCCATGGATTGGAAACATGGACCATTACAAAAGCAATACTATCGAAGATTGGTGCTTTTGAAACACAATGATACAGAAGAGTCCTGAAATCTCGTGAACAAAGAAAGAAAGAAACAAACCCATCGAGGAAGACGTTCATGTAGAGGATAATTGGCATCATACATAATATACTGACCCAAAAACTGAAGTTTTCTGGACACGTCGAACGACACAATGGACTGGAGAGAGTGGTTATGGGGGTCACTGGAAACAGAGGCAGAGGACGACTGAGAAGACGATGGACTCAGGATATTAATGAGACGCTGAAAGACTGACGGAGTTTCCTAGAAACAGGCTGTCACGAGAACGACCTTATGCAAAGGACATGATAGTGGTGAAGATGGTGAATAGTAGAATATTGAAAGTGAAGATTGTCGTTTTTATTTCATAAACAAAAAAACATATTTCTGGATAGGTTTTAATTCTGGTATCTTCATCTTCATTATTTGTAGTCATCCTTTGTTGTTGTTGTATATTCATCATTCTTGTTAGTCGAAGTCTTTACTAGAAACATAAGAGAAACGAAGCTGTAAAATGCGTTGTGTGAGAAGTGCAGCCGGAAAGATACCCGGCACCGAATTAGCAACACCATGCTGAGGCAGATAGTGAGGACAAATTCAGTTAGTGCCTGCATTGTGTTATTAATGTCAAACTTATTCCTTACTGGAATCACATACGACTAATATGCAGATCTGTGAAGCCAGATGTGTGAGATGTACAGCTGGAAAGACAATCCGCGACCAGATTCGAACACCACACTGATGCAGATAGTGGGGACAAACCCAGTTCGTGCCTTACAACGAGGCCCAAACAATCAAATGCTTTGATCATTTAGTTAAAATACATTACGACCAGCCTGGACCGAGAGCGTATCACATGCAAGTCTTCGGTTCACAAGAAAGTGGCTGACCTAGACCTCAGTGGATCTAGTGTGTCTCTGACACACTCAGGAAGTTACACCTACGCCTCCCACATTGCGATAACAAGAAATCTTATCATCCCGCCTGTACGCAATATCCATGACAAGAGCAATAGGACAAAAGAAGGATTTGCCTTTTCTGAAATCATTAAAAAAACTATAAATGCGCATCTAACAAAACAATAAACACGAGACATTTATAATGTCTCAATTAACGAAATATATTGCCTACAGTATTATCCCAGTCATCGTTTATAAACCTATGGCCATATTTGATTGGTGATCGAGTTTGACATCGGCGGTTAAATGTACTCCACTTTGAGACAGCTGTTTTAATTATTGCCCAGTAAGGAACGGAACGACTAACAATAAATGTTAACTAGAATTTGAAGTCATTAATAAGTCAAAAAAGGATGCATACACACTTTACATTTATGAATCCGTTCGGTTTACTATGATTTTTGAAATCTCAATGAGATGCAGGTGAGCATGTTTAAGTTCAACAACTTTTAGAATTTGTCAATTCTAATATTTATATTCATACACGGTAAAGTTTCATGTATATAGATAGATAGACAAGCAGAAATTCAGACAGACAGACAGATAGACAGACAGACAGACAACAGACATACATATAGATAGATAGATAGATAGATTGATAGATAGATAGATAGATAGATAGATAGATAGATAGATAGATGCATGGAAGGATGGATAGATAGATAGATATATAGATAGATAAATAGATAGATAAATAAATAGATAGATAGATAGATTTATGGATATATAGATAGATAGATAGATAGATAGATAGATAGATAGATAGATAGATAGATAGATAGATAGATAGATAGATAGATAGATAGATAGATAGATAGATAGATAGATAGATAGATAGATGTTGTGGTAACGGATCCAGCACCACCCGAGCCATCGGCCTTCTACCCAATGTCATGTAATGATCTCCGCACGTGTTTATAAGCAGTTTTCTAGTGCCATTCAAAGTGTTCCATGTATTTGGCCATGGAGGAAGAATCATTTTCCTAAAGTCATTGAGCGCTGTTCACTCAAAGATATGATAATCAACGGTTTCATATGGGTTTTCGGGGACAGCGTGGAATTGGGGTTAAGTGACATGGATCACAACCAGGAAGTTCTGAGGTCGATCCTCATCACAGCACCGGTCATTACCCCGAGGAAGCAGACCCCTAAATAATGCAGGAGGAAGCATGTCCTTACATAAAATGCATGCTGAAGTTGGATGCACTGGGCTGACAGACGCAAAATAAAAACCACAATGCAACACACACCAGCTTGAGGATTAGAGAAATAAGGCAAACGTCCCTGAAAAAAATATGGGTATGCACACAGCTGGAACTCAGGAGTATGTTGTGGTTGGGTTCTGTTCAGGTGTTTCTTTGGTGGAATGTGTTGGGTTCTCATTCGGAAAATGGTGTTATGATCCTTCCTTGTGAGTTGATTTACACTGTCATTTCAACTGGGGTTGTCATATGTCTGTAGACCTCCATTACTGTGTTTCCCAGGGCCCATCTGTTCAGCTAAGTGTCTTTGTTTGCTGATATTTTGAGCAGCGTGGCTGTTTGTAAAGGTGTTGCTGTGTGTAGCTGTTCTTGTCTTTGTGATTATTTTGCTAGTATGTCTGCTTTGTCATTGCCAGGTGTGCTTAACTGTCCAGGGGTCAACTGCAGCACTATTGTAACAGCACTGTAAGTGATAATGGGGTCAATGTCTAGCGATATTTGGATAAGGTCATGTCTACAATGACCAACAACTTGTATTGCTTGAAGAGCAGACATTTATTCTGTGAAAATAACAGTGTTTTGGGCATTTGAAGGAAAATCATCAAACACTATCATCTGATGGTACAAAATGGCTAAAAGTGCATTGATCGCGGCTTCATAATTGGAGCAAACAATCTGCGCATGCATCAGACAGTTCATTAGAGGATCCGTCCTTGTATTTTATATAAACGCGATAGCCTGCTTTGATGGTAGCATTAAACGAAGATCCATCAGTATATATATGTATCCATTCATTGAGGTAAGCAATAGTTCGGCGAACTGCTCGAATGAGAGTGCTTAGATCTAAGCTTTTGGTTGTATCATCTATCAATTCTGCCGTAATGTGCAAATGTCCAAGTAAAGCTGTGAACTACGACACAAGGCATTTTGTTCCGCGGACTACATCCTGCTACTTGCAATGTCTTTTTCAAGGCTTGGTAGCGGAAGTTTGATAACGAACGAAGAAAACCAAGAAGAAGTAGTTCATATCTCCTTGATCGATCGGCATCTTCTGGAAATGCATAAATTCAAGTTCGCTACTTGACAAAGTTTTCTGAGCTCCTTTATATATTTCTTTGCACAGGAAGATTTCAAATCTACTCGTTAGATTTTTTTGGATGTGTTGCTTACATATATATTTCATCACATCTATTTGTAAACCAATCTTTCATATCTATTCATGAGATATATTGGGGAATGAGACTTTCGATTCGGATTTGTGAGATCTATTCCAACACACAGCTTTCAGATCGCTCTTGTTCTAAAACTAATTTAGAAAACAGTGACTGGCGTGACTTTGGTTCCATTAACGTCTTTTTGTACAACTCGACCGCTCTAAAATCTAACTCACATCCCCTTAACATTTAAGAAAGACTGGTTAGTAGGGGTTGCAACACACTGGTTGAGATCCCGTGTTCTGTTTCATCTAAGTCTAAACTATGTTTCCTTCTAGTCTGATGTCATAATACAAAGTGACAATAGATCAGAAAACACAGACAACTATTCTCCCGGTCAAGACTAGGGAGAAACAACATGGTCTGCTCAGACAGTACACACTGATCACACTATGTGAATCAGGGTCAGGAAAACATTCAGCCCAAAGAGTTATCCAAGGAAACGGCCTTTTCCAAGCAGTCATGCTAAAGAGGTGGGGATCAGCACTGTGGTCACTGTTGGGGTGAGCTTACTGAGGAGTCTTGCATTGCACTACAGTCAGATGAATACCAATACATCCTCCCAATCAGGTCTTGGGATGTTAGCAGATCCCATGAAAACAGTAGCCAAAGAAAGTCATCAAGAGAGTAAAAATGGCATTAGCAGCAGCAGCAACAAAAGTTACAATATTAACAACAACAACAACATAGATACAATCAACAACAATAACATCATCAAAAACCATAATAACAGCAGCAACTGCGAGAATAACAATAGGAACAATAACAACAGCAACACCAATATTAACAGCAACAACAACAACAGCAGCAGTAACAATAACCACAACAGTCACAACAACAATAGCAACACCAATAATAACAGCAACACCAACAACAGCAGCAGTAACAATAACCACAACAACAACAACATCAGCAGTAACAATAACCACAACAACAACAACATCAGCAGTAACAATAACCACAACAACAACAACATCAGCAGTAACAATAACCACAACAGCAACAACATCAGCAGTAACAATAACCACAACAACAACAACATCAGCAGTAACAATAACCACAACAACAACAACATCAGCAGTAACAATAACCACAACAGCAACAACAGCAGCAGTAACAATAACCACAACAACAACAACATCAGCAGTAACAATAACCACAACAACAACAACATCAGCAGTAACAATAACCACAACACCAACAACATCAGCAGTAACAATAACCACAACAACAACAACAGCAGCAGTAACAATAACCACAACAGCAACAACATCAGCAGTAACAATAACCACAACAACAACAACATCAGCAGTAACAATAACCACAACAGCAACAACAGCAGCAGTAACAATAACCACAACAACAACAACATCAGCAGTAACAATAACCACAACAACAACAACATCAGCAGTAACAATAACCACAACACCAACAACAGCAGCAGTAACAATAACCACAACACCAACAACATCAGCAGTAACAATAACCACAACACCAACAACAGCAGCAGTAACAATAACCACAACAGCAACAACATCAGCAGTAACATTAACCACAACAACAACAACAGCAGCGGTAACAATAACCACAACACCAACAACATCAGCAGTAACATTAACCACAACAGCAACAACTATAACCAAAATAATTAGCAGATGCTAAAAAAACGTCATGACAGATTAATACCATCATCATCATGTAGCATGACCTTTGCAGAGCGTCGCTCGATGACAGCAAATCTGCAAGACACTTAATCTGACCAGCTCTTCCACAGTCACGTCCATAGCCTCTGCCATATATCCCTTGCCCATCCAACTTAACTTAACGTCTTTATACTGGTTTAGAAGCATCTGCAGAGTCTGTATATGCGTGGTTTAACCGATGCGTGAGTCCATGTTAATAGACGCAAGCACTAGATCTAAATAGACCATTAACCAGCAAGGCCAATCTATGATCTTAACAAACCACCTTGGGGAATGTATAAATAATTTGAGGTAGATTTTTGGCTAAAACTGTTTTAATTTTGTCTGGGCAGCGGCCAGCGGTCTGAGTAGCTTTTACGCCTATTCTTTACAATTTCTAACTGTCAAGAGATTTTTAATGTGCTCGACACTGCACACGGGAGTCAGAGGTTGCTATCAAGAGATCAGGGACATTTTTATTTTAAGATCAACATGAAAAAAAATGTCGATCTCCACAGTGATTCGAACTGAAGACCACCAGAGAAGGACACCTTACCTAGAAACCACTCAGTCCAGTTTGTTTGCGTCTGCCTCTTTTGGTAGGTATCATACTATTCAGTACCGTTCTTTCTAGGCTTGTGAGCCGTTTGATTTAGCCAAAAGTATTCACATCAAGAAACACAAACAAACTTTTTCAGAGGATGTCTATGTATATATTATTTTTTCAAATACTGAAAATAATTTGACTCTGTAATGTCCAAAATATAAATTTTCCTCAAAAAGAATCATATTTTCTCCATCATGTATAGATTCCATCTTTAGTTCTTCATTCTGAGAATCTAAAGAAAAAAATAAACAGACATAAATAAAATACATCCACTTCATAAAATATATATACCAAAATATTTGTTTAAATGGGTTATAAAAGACAGACCATTCAAAATATAAGAAAGACAAGGACTTGAGTAGTAGACCTGACCTAATCCACCAGCACTACATACACTAACAAAGCACAATTTTCTGCCTGAGAGACCATTGCAGACTATAGGGTCAGTTACTTCGGCTCAAGATATCTCACACAAATGATTGTCCATGTGGAACCGGAGCTCAGACCCCATAACACATCCTACAGGACTGTCAAGAATACAGAGACCTACTATGTTATTCAGTCTAAATAGGGGACTGCAGATATAGCATGACCAAAATCCTCAACGCAGAAGAAGAAGAAGAAGAAGAAGAAGAAAAAGAAGAAGAAGATGAAGAAAAAAAAGAAGACAAAGAAGATGACATTGGGCAAAAGAAAAAAAAAATGCTAAACATTATAACAGAACGCTAAAAAAAAACTGTTCAAGTTGTCAATCTTTCGATAAGTTTGGTCTGTTTTGTTTCAGACTATTCCGATATTCACATTATGTACTGGTGGCCTGGCGGATTAGCTTACTGTACAGATATCTGGCCTGCTGGTAAGTCAAAATATTTAGAAATAAATCATATTGCTGACACTTAAGATCAACTGGTAAATGAGCCAAGCTGATGTAATGTACAAGGCATGCCTAGAGTTCAAAACTCAAGATTATATTATTGATCAAAATAACAAGGTGAAATACAAAATGACTAGACGTGATTGCAAAATGCCGGATCGTGGAAGAAATATGGAGAAAACCCTGCAGCCATTCACGAGAGTATGTCAGTAAGTGGGTTATTAACTGGATTTGAGATAGCAAAATAATGTAATTGGTAGCTTAAGAAGATATTAAAACTTTGTTTACAAATAGATTTCATGAAATTGACAATATGCTATGCATCCAAAAATGTTGCATGAATAGATCTACAAGTTTTGTGTATGAAAAGATCTCACAAAACGGAATGGAAAGTCTTATTTCCCATAAATTTCACGATAAGATCGAAAAGCTATGTTTACAATTATATATCATTAAATAGATATAGCTACACATTCAAAAATATATCTAACGAGAAATATGAAAGCTGTGTGTGCGGAGAAATTTGTCAAGAAGCTCCCAAAACTTTGTCAAATAGCGAACTTGAATTGAGGAAACATCCAGTTTTGTGATTACCGTCGGTAGCTGACGCTTGGTGTCGCAAGCACATGCTCAGTTGGATACACATTGGTGTACCTGCTCACATAGTGTAAAATCAATAAACAGTGAGCTGCTTAGAGCGGGTGTTTTATGGAGAGAATGGATGGAGTGAGAGGTAAAAAAGCTTTCTTCAAAGGATATTCAAATGGAAGTAATTCATGTTTATGGGGAGAGACGTGTGTCGCTTAAATTCAGTGTATAACTGGGTCGATACATTTTAACAAGGACGCTCCCAATATGCTGATGAAGCTTGACCTGGTCCTCCTGTTCAAATTTCAACAGAATTCTCTGCGCTGTGGGCAGGGAAGATGTTTCGAACAGACAGGCATAATGTGTTATCCCCCCTTGGCGACATATGTTTGGCGAATGGCGAAGAGGTTGAACGTGAAGTTTAAAGGTGGCTGAGACAGCAGACCAAATGTGGCTGAGACAGCAGACCAAATGTGGCTGAGACAGCAGACCAAATGTGACTGAGACATCAGACCAAATGTGGCTGAGACAGCAGGCCAAATGTGACTGAGACAGCAGACCAAATGTGACTGAGACAGCAGACCAAATGTGACTGAGACAGCAGACCAAATGTGGCTGAGACAGCAGACCAAATGTGGCTGAGACAGCAGGCCAAATGTGACTGAGACAGCAGACCAAATGTGACTGAGACAGCAGACCAAATGTGACTGAGACAGCAGACCAAATGTGGCTGAGACAGCAGACCAATTTTGACTGAGACAGCAGACCAAATATGGCTGAAACAGCAGACCAAATATGGATGAGACAGCAGACCAAATGTGGATGATACAGCACACCAATGTAGTCTTTGCCACAGATTTTGGCACGATTTCTATAAATGAAACAATGTTGGTGACAATTATTTTGCGAAATAAGGGACGATTTATGTGCAATAGTAAATGGTTTTAATATTCGCATCCCAATTAGTTCTTTTTTAAAGTCATATGTGATTTATTAATTGATTTGCACAAGTGCAAACAGCTCCCTACAAATTGCAATTTAACATTATAAAAGTAGTGAGGTTACAATTATGAAGATGTAATGCTATATCTTTAATTAATTATACACGTGCATATTGTACATGAGTCGAGCATTAGCAGCTGTTGATAAAAGTAATGACAAATCGAACTTTCCAGAACTTCGAACTCACCAGATACGCGAAGACTATCAAGTATATTCCAAGAAGCAACGATCATCTGAAACCTCTAATATTGTCTGACGTGGTAGCGAAGAGTAATCAGGGTCAAGTTAAACACATTGATCAAGGTTGGAGCGAAGAGTAGCCATGGTCTAGTGAAACATACTGATCAAGTTGGGAGAGAAGAGTAATCTTGGTAGGAAGAAACATACTGATCAAGTTGAGATCTAAGAGCCGAAGCCAGAACGCAACATCGTATGGATATTCGTGGTACACCATGTGTAACTTTACCACGAAAATCACAATTTCAAGGAAGGAGACCGATAATACGCAGAATACTAGGTACACTTAAATGAAATGCAGGGATCAAAATCAATATCAGCAGGTAAAATTTTTGTTGTTGTTGTTTGTTTTTTTTTGTTGCGTTCGCCTTATTTATCTATTCCCCAAGGCGTGTGTGCGTTACACTGTGGTTTTTATGTTGCGCCTGTTGGCCCAGTGCATCCGACTTCAGCATGCATTTTATGTAAGGGTCTGCTTCCTCCTGCATTTTCTGAGGGTTTGCTTCCCCGGGGTAACGGCCGGTGCTGTGATTGGGATCGAACCCAGCACCTTCTGGTTGTGAGCCGTGCCACTTAACCACTAGGCCCCGCCGCCCCCCTTAGCAGGTAAAATGAAAGAGAAACGATGGCATAACACAAATCACGATAACAACTATATCTGTTTAATCTATAACAAAACAAGAAAATAATATACGAGTAACCATCGACAAGTTTTACACTTTAGTATGAAGTAGTCAAGGTACGTTCTTGCAAATTGAACTGAAATACTTCTCTGTGTATTCACTCTGCAAGGAGATACAGTTTCTCTATATATTCTTCATCGTCCTTATGCCCTGGTTGTACAACTCCTCCGTCCACGTTTCCAGGTCAGTGAGCAAGTCCTGATCGTCATATAAACGACGGCAATGAAGCGGATTGTCCATGTTTGGGGACAGGAGGAAGTGACTAGGTGTCAAGTCCAGTGAGTATGGTGGATTGGGCATGGTTTCATATTCGCACGTTTCTCTGGCGTCCAGGACTTCATTACTGAGCAGGAGACGAGGTTTCGGGCCCAGACAGAGGAGGTCATATGTTTGTAGATTTCCTATCCTAGTATTTCCCATTGCCCATGTATTCAGCCAATACATTTTGCTAACAGTCTTCAGTAGTTGTTTGACTGTCTGTTTGGTTGTTGGTGTCTATTGTTTTTGACATGATCCGTTCTTAGCCATTCTGTCCCCCTTGTCATTGGCAGGTGTATTTAAGTGACCAGGGAACCATTGCATACCTATTCTGCCCTCATGTGATATCGATAATCTAATTGGCATCTAGAGATTTTTGTTAAGTCCGAGCTAGCGATGACCACTATCTTCCAGAGCTTGAAGGGCGGATAATCAGTCTGTAAAGATTTCGATACTTTGAGATTTTTATGGGAAGGCATCAAATTCAGTCCTCAAGTGATACATAGCTACCTACAATGCTATTATTTCAGTTTCATAATGTGAATGTGTCTTCCTGCAGGAACCAAACAGCTCTTCAGATGTTCTGTCTGGATAATCTATGCAGACTCAATATTCCGTTTTCTAATTGTAGCCTTAAAAGCAGACCCATCTTAATAGACATGGATCCATTTTTCTGGGAAAGCGTCATACGACTTACTGGATCATAACTTTTTGTTGTCTTGGCAAACGAAAAGCAGTGTTAGACGTATACACTGTGATTTGAAGAGCAGGTGTATTGTTAATCTGACATTTTGTTTCGTATTGGACAGTTTGGCTCTGGCTAATGATTTTAAGAAATAATTCCTAATCACGTTCCATATTAGCTAATAATAACAATATAATGAGTGTTTATACTGGAACTGATCAACACACTAAGAGTGAATGATAACCATGGGATAAAATTCACGTATTACAGTTGTCTCAAGGACAGATAAGTCTGTATTCGATAATTTGCATTTACGGTTACAATGGCAATAGTTTTACATAATTATAATGACAATCAACTAACGGGATAATGATGCTGAGCAGCACATGAGCTGAAGTGGTCAGACAAATATATACCTATATATCTATATATCCATCTATCCATCTATATATCTATATATTTATATCTACCTATCTACCTATCTATCTATATATCTATCTATCTATCTATCTATCTATCTATCTATCTATCTATCTATCTATCTATCTATCTATCTATCTATCTATCTGTCTATCTATCTTTTTATCTATCTATCGATCTATCTATATATCTATCTATATATCTACACTTATACCTATATATCTATATATCGATCTATCCATCTATTTATCTATATATCTATATCTACCTACCTATCTATCTATCTATCTATCTATCTATCTATCTATCTATCTATCTATCTATCTATCTATCTATCTTTCCGATTTCCAACTGTTATGGTATTTTTAATGTACGCGCCAGTGCACACGGGTGTCTGATCTCACTTTTCAGACATGAGGGGAAATATTTACCGTGAATTGAACAAGTGACTTTCAGCATCTGAGGCGAACAATTTATTTCGAGACCTCTGGACAATCAATACATAAACTATATTCGCCTTTTATGACATGCATGTAAGATTAAAGTGGCCCTCTGCTTTCAGTTCCATTAGCGCTAGGGTAAAAGTTAATAATAGCTGCAAAGAGCCATCAAAGCAGAATGACATCACTCGGTGTTTATATGTGCAAAGTACACTATAACCTCTACAAGAAGACACACATATATTCACCTGTTTTCACATATGAATCCATTCAATGTACCGCAGCCTATTCTATTCCATTTGTAGCCTCTCTCTTGTCTTAATTCCAGGCAGAACTCGAAGCCACCAACTTAACAAGGAATGAGAACAAAACGCAAAACATAGATCAAACTGACCACTACTTAACGTAACTAGCAGCACAACAGGACTAATAGTAGCATGGGCAACAATTTCAAAATGTGTCAAAATAATCATTAAAATATTGAAGGGATGCTGAACAGTGCATGTGCTGCAGCGGTCACCGACCCAGAGCTAACTGCTAGGTTCAAGGCCAGGGACCCAGAGTTGCCAAGATCATTCCACACCTCCACGCGGTGATCCTGGATATAATAGGCTGCAACATACCGGACGGATAAGGAGAAGGGATCGAAGAAATGCGGTCAATACCCAAAACTCAAATATGTCTGTTGAAGTCGTATGTGTCGGACCGAGAGCTCCAAATATCGCAGTCAGTCTGCAAACTTCGACACAACGCATTTCGTTCACATTACTAGATCCAACTACTTACTAATACAAACTATATTTGAATTGTCTGTCTCTCTGCTTATCTGTTTTTCTGTCTAAATATATATATATATAAATCTAATCCAAGCTAATTTAATCGAATCTAATATAATCCGTCTGTTTGTCTCGCTGTTTGTTTCTCTATCTGCTTGACTGAAGCCCGAATGTCACGCGCCCCCTATCCGTAAAACAGTGGTCCGTCTGTCTGTCTATCAATCTCTCTATTTGAAAAAGTCGTCCGTCCACCCCTCCATCCATCCACATATTTATATTCATTGGCTCTTTCCGTCTTCTAAGACGAAAGTATTTGCCCAATGATAAAGGGGATGTAACTATGGTCCATGACGACAACAAATGTGGCTCGTTAGATTAATCGCATCAGAGAAGCGTGTTTCACATTGTGTGCAAGAAAAGTTAGGAACGCTTGCGGGAAATCGCATAATGTGACGGTTTTTTTTCAACCGCTGAGTCCTAAGCTTATCCGCAATCAGTATATCCGTTTCTGTATTCCATGCTTAATCCTGGCCCAGTCTTCGAAACCTTCAAAGACCAAGCATAGACCAAGCATAGACAAGATCGTGACAGTGCCTGTTTTCTCCAACACCTCTGCGTTGGAAATCTTGTCTTGTCACCGAACCACTAGGATTCTGTGTAGGACCCTCAGATTATAACTGTTTAGCTCCTTTATCTCCTGGTACGTGTAGCTAGACCATATCTCACTGCTATAAAGAAGGGTGCTGAGGAACATGCCTGGTAATCCAGAGCTTTTGTTTTAACAGTGAGCTTCTTGTTCTCCCAGACTATTTATATTAATGTGTTCTTTGTTGTTTCCGTCTTGCCTATCCTGAACCAGCTCAGGACTATGATGGATGCTGGCTCAACAGCAAAGCAGATCCAGCGGTACGCAGACACAAATGAATCAATGCGGTTTTACGATGCCCTATCAATCATATACTGTCCTTAATGCTGATGGCACATCACTGATGACCGACACATTTGACATTCTGGAGCGTTGGTCAGAGCACTTCAGTGCTATCCTAAACTGTCCATCCACTATCAGTGATTTAGCCCAAAACATGCTTGTCTGAAAATGTAGTCAATGACAGACTTGATATCCCACCGAGTACAGATGCAATCGAGAAACCAATCAGCTTAATGTCCAGGACGAGAGCCCCAGGGTCAAATGCTATTACTCCTGAGCTCCAAAGAGTGGGAGGCCCATTGATGTTACACACTCACATACATCCTGAACATAGGGGGAGGGAGGCCCATTGCTGTTACACACACTAACATACATTCTGAACATAGTGGGAGGGAGGCCCATTGCTGTTACACACTCACATACATCCTGAACATAGTGGGAGGGAGGCCCATTGCTGTTACACACTCACATACATCCTGAACATAGTGGGAGGGAGGCCCATTGCTGTTACACACACTCACATGCATCCTTTACTTAATTTGGGATACAGAGTATGTGCCGCAGGAACTGAAAGATACCACAATTGTCCACATGTACAAGCACAAGGTAATCGGCAATCTTTTGAGAACCACAGAAGAATCTCTCTCCTGTCGATTGGTGGAAAAACTTACTCTCGAGTCTTGCTCAACCGCTTAACAACTAATCTCAAACAGAAGCTACTTCCAGAGAGTCGATGTGGTTTCTGAACTGATTACTGGACAGTTGACGTCATTTGTGCAGCTCGTCATATTCAAGACGGACAAAATTAAATGAAAAAATAATGATTAAAATTGATTAAAGTTAAGATTAATCTACATTTAATAATGAGTATAGTCAGTTACCGCACCGAAACGAGAACACAAACAAAACCTACGTTACAATATACCTTCATCAGGGACAACAAATAACAAAAATGCTAGCAAATGAAATTATAAGGAACAATTGGTCTACTTATCTGATATATTTATTTAAACTTAACTTTAATCAACTTTAAAAACTGTTTTTACTCTATTGTATTCCCATTATACACATCCACAGTGCCGCCATGATTTGTATACGACTTTTGTTGTCGACCTGACAATTGTCTTTGACACGGTAAACAGGAACGGTAGCCCCGAAAACATTCATCACAGTTGTCCACCAGTTCAGTGATGGCATGTCAACCCGCGTATTGAATGATGGTCAACTGTCTGCAGCATTCTCAGTATAATTGGAGTCAAACAGGGATGTGTGCTGACCGCAGTACTTGTTAGCATATATACATACATACCTTCTAAGTCGAGGGCAAAAATGCCTACGGAAATGATTCGCTTCTGAATCATGTATATTTTTATGCGATCGTTATGTCTACAATTGCAGTGTTATTTACTATTGCTATTGGTTAATGTTGTGTAGCAAATTTGTCCATTTGATTTGTCCCCGACTTAGCGCCTTGCTGTGCTTCAATCGACTTAGTATAGATAAAGTAGAACACAGAATACACAATAGCGATGAAAAGGAGGCTGATGAAATAGAATGCGGTATGGCATAACCTTCTGAGAGAATCTGTGAGGTCATGCTTGAGTAGACAGGGCGATCATATAAATAATCACAATGTTGAGGGACACGTTGCTTGGAGAGAGATAGGCTCCGCCAAGTGAAAAAACGGCCCAAGACACAGCAATGACAATCATACCACTATGGGTAACTAGTCCAGATGGAAGATTTCCTGGTACAAAACCGAATGGAGTAGCGGGAACTGGTACAACAATTTTACAGTATTGGTGCACCGGTGACCTTTCAGGTCACGTGACTGATAATGAGTATGATGATGACAATATTTATATATATATATAAATGTGTGTATGTCTGTACGTGTGTATGTGTGTGCTTCTGTGTGTGTGTGTGTGCCTGTGTGTGTATCTGTTTATGTGTGTGTGTGTGTTATGTGTTTGCGAGTGTTAACGTGCATTCCTGTCTTGTTCTGTTAAGTGAAACAGGGACAACCATTACTTTACTCACGTAGATTGGGTTCCCCAAGAGCCCAAGCCTCAAATCTATCAAAATTTGCGAGGCTAGGAACCCATTCCCAGGTATCTCTATGATTCCTTGAAGAGCCCCCTACCCAAACGTTTCTAACTGTGGACATAACAACGAAAAGAAGATATGAGAAAATCAGTATGTTAGTGGTGGTAGCAAATATTTTAGAAACATTCTTAGCAACTTTTTTATAAAAAATAAAAAAACACATAAATAAATACATCAATATAATTTTAACAAATCATCATCATCATCTTTGGCCCTTTTGTCTTGACAATCAATCAATCAATCAATCAATCAATCAATCAATCAATCAATCAATCAATAGTACGCTTAGCCGACCATGGTCCGTCGTCGTGTCGAATGCCTGTGTCCATGATCGCGTCTCATGGCCGCATCCCAGGCGACCTACAATTTTGTTGAAGAGATGGAGATTTGTTTTAGCCAGGTGATGCGTGGGCGGCCCAGGGGATGTCTCCAGGAGGAGCATGGCTTTTCCCGTAACTTCTGAGTGCCTTGTCAGACGATAGTGGTTGTATTATACAGAGACCATTTGTTGCCCATGCAGTATGGTCCATCTCTCGGTCTGACGTGTTTGCTCCGAGGGATAGGTGATACCAATACATTTAGAACGAGGCAAGCTGCAGAAGCTACCAGATCAGCAGAGCAGTGTTCTATCTGTTTGCCTGTCAGGGTTTCATTCCTAGACTAGTCGCCAACTAATTCTAAAGGCCTGCTCTGCCCTGCCACGACTCAGCTGACGTTGCCTTACCTCGTTCTAGGATAAGGCCCCTTGTGTCTGCTCTTCTGTATAGCGTCGGTTGTCAGGCTTGTTAGTTTTTCTATTTAGTTCTTAGTCGACACGTTCACAGCCACATTGGTCTGCTGTTTCAGTCACATTTGGTCTGCTGTCTCAGCCACATTTGGTCTGCTGTCTTAGCCACATTTGGTCTGCTGTGTCAGCCACATTTGGTCTGTTGTCTCAGCCACATTTGGTCTGCTGTCTCAGCCACATTTGGTCTGCTGTCTCAACCACATTTGGTCTGCTGTCTGAGCCACATTTGGTCTGCTGTCTCAGCCACATTTGGTCTGCTGTCTCAGTTACATTTGGTCTGCTATCTCAGCCACATTTGGTCTGCTGTCTCAGACACATTTGGTTTGCTGTCTCAGTCACATTTGGTCTGCTGTCTCAGCCACATTTGGTCTGCTGTCTCAGCCACATTTGGTATGCTGTCTCAGCCACATTTGGTCTGCTGTCTCAGCCACATTTGGTCTGCTGTCTCAGTCACATTTGGTATGCTGTCTCAGCGATATTTGGTCTGCTGTCTCAGCCAAATTTGGTCTGCTGTCTCTGCCACATTTGGTCGGCTGTCTCAGCCACATTTGGTCTGCTGTCTCATCCACATTTGAACTTCACGTTCAACCTGTTTGCCATTCGCTAAACATTTGTTTCCAAACCGGGATAACACATTATGCTGTAGGCCACACTATGGCAACACCCTATTGTAGCTGCTATACTGTCTGACGTTACTCACCTGTCTGTTTGAATCATCTCCCCTACCCATAGCGTAGATGCTTGTGTTGCAATCTGAAAATGACGACCAGGTCAGGTTTCATCAGCAATTTTTGGAGCTTTCTTGATAAAATGTATAGACCAATTACATTTTTTAGCTATCTCATACCAGTTAATGACCTACTTAGTAACCTAGTCTCGTAAATGGCTTCAGGTTTTTCTCCATTTTTGTTCCACGATTCTGCATTTTGTAATCACGTCTAGTCGTTTGGTAATTCGTCTTGTTATTTTGATCAATTACATAATCTTCTTGTGTTTTGAACTCTAATCATGCCTTGAACATTAATTGTCTTGTATTATTTAGCAGTTGTTCTTAAGTGTCAGCCATCTCATTTATTTCTAATCATTTTGACTTACCAACAGGCCAGACATCTGTATAGCAGACTAGTCTATCAGCCCATCAGCACATAATATGGATGTCGGAATAGACTGACACACAACAGACCAAACTCATCGAAAGATTGACATCTAGACAAATTACATTTTTGGCATTCTGTTTTAATTTTTAGCAGTTCTTTCCTCTGGCCTCAGTCATCTTCTTCTTGTTCTTCTTTTTCTTCATCTTTTTCTTCTTTATATTCATCATTTTTGGTCAAACTAAATCTGCAGTCACATAATTAGGCAGAAGTCCATAGTCCTCCCCATGTCCTGGTGGCAGCCCTTTAGCTTCTGCGTCATCTTGACTTCCTCTGGCCAGGTTTAACACAATATTTCTCTGTGTTCTTGACAGTTATGTAGGATATGGTATGTGGTCTGAATTCCTGCTCCACATGGACAATCATGTCAGATGTGGTATGTGGTCTGAACTCCTGCTCCACATGGAGAATCATGTAGGATGTGGTATGTGGTCTGAACTCCTGCTCCCCATGGACAATCATGTAGGATGTGGTATGTGGTCTGAACTCCTGCTCCACATGGACAATCATGTAGGATGTGGTATTTGGTCTGAACTCCTGCTCCACATGGACAATCATGTAGGATGTGGTATGTGGTCTGAACTCCTGCTCCACATGGACAATCCTGTAGGATGTGGTATGTGGTCTGAACTTCGGTTCAACTGGTAATAGGCATCGTTTTTGGTGTAACCAGTATGTTCGGTTTCCCATTTGGTCAAGTATCTGGTTTTGATAAGCCGTTTTTACTCTTCGTACGTCATACTAGTATCTGTTTGTAGTAGTCTTGCACCTTCTTTTGCCAGTCTGTCTGCCTCCTCGTTGCCTTGGATGTTGTAGTGTGATGGGACCCACTGTACCACTACCCTTTTTGGTGCGGACTGCTGGCACAGTTTGCAGAGTGCTGCTCTCAAGTCATTAAGCTCAGTGGTTTTCTGGCTTTTTAGCGCTGTGACTACGGCGAGAGCATCTGTTAGCAGGACTATATGGCTTTCATTTTCATTGTGTGTCACTATTTCTTCCACTGCCGCCCTCAGTGCCTCTGCCTCCGCTCTGAAATTGCTTGTGTACTTACCAGTAGCGAATGACAGTGTTATTTTTCTGCCATTTGGTAGGTTCAGGAATGCTCCTGCCCCTCCGTTCTGTGTAGTGTTAGAACAAGAACCATCTTCTTCTTCTTCTTCTTCTTCGTACGCAGTCAGACAGTAACCATTATTTTTTCGAAAAAAGCGGCGGTCATCCTGAGGCTGTCGCCACTGCCATAGAGCTTGTCTTGCAGTTCCACTGGTGATGGCCACATCTGCTCTCTCTGATCCTCGTATGTCGGGCAGTTCTGCAGCAGATGTTCAGTGGTCATTTTACCAGTACCGCACGGGCATTCGTCGGTACCCCCTATCTTCAATTTGTTGAATAGGTGGTACCTCAGTCTATTGTGGCTAGTGCGAAGTCTGAAGACAACGACCTGCTCTCTTCGGTTCAACTGGTAATAGGCATCGTTTTTGGTGTAACCAGTATGTTCGGTTTCCCATTTGGTCAAGTATCTGGCTTTGATAAGCCGTTTTGACTCTTCGTACGTCATACTAGTATCTGTTTGTGGTAGTCTTGCACCTTCTTTTGCCAGTCTGTCTGCCTCCTCGTTGCCTTGAATGTTGCAGTGTGATGGGACCCACTGTACCACTACCCTTTTTGGTGCGGACTGCTGGCACAGTTTGCAGAGTGCTGCTCTCAAGTCATTAAGCTCAGTGGTTTTCTGGCTTTTTAGCGCTGTGACTACGGCGAGAGCATCTGTAAGCAGGACTATATGGCTTTCATTTTCATTGTGTGTCACTATTTCTTACACTGCCGCAATCAGTGCCTCTGCCTCCGCTCTGAAATTGCTTGTGTACTTACCAGTAGCGAATGACAGTGTTATTTGTCTGCCATTTGGTAGGTTCAGGAATGCTCATGCCCCTCCGTTCTGTGTAGTGTTTGTTACAGAACCGTCGGTGTATGCATGGGTCCAGTCCATGCTTGGGTAGCTTTTCAATATGAAGCTTAGGGTAGTATCTCTCCTTTCTTTTTCAGTCTGGCAGTTTTTGTTTGCAATACCTGGTATATTTTCTACCTCCTCTGGAAATATATCCTGCCTCCAGGTAGGTTTTCATACAGTAGTGATGCGTTTTGGTGTTGTTAGTGTGTTTATGGGATCTTCGTGCATCTTTGCTTTGGCTATTTCTGCAAAGTTTCTCCGCTTTAGTTTCCAATTTCCCAAATTGTTTAGTCTCTGGTGCATTGGGTGGTCAGTCAGTTTTCGGAATTTCTCTGACTGCAGCTGGGCTCTGCAGTCTCTTCTATCGGTCATGGATTGCAGTTTTGTATTCTTTTCAAGTTCTACAATTGGCGTTGACTTCATGCCTCCTGGTTTTAGCTTGGTTTTGAAGTTTGCTAATTTTATCGAAGTTCGCCTTTGCTGCTGTTGTCCATGCCGCAATGCCATACTCGAGAACTGGTCTCACTCTTCCAGTGTACAGTTTCTTTAGTATGCCTTCGTCTGCTCCCCAGCTTGTGCCAGCAAGTTTTCTCATGATTGCCATTCTTTCTCTTGCTCTCATTCGGTTTCTCTCGATCTGACATTTCCATGTCATGCGCCGATTAAATGTGACTCCCAGATAGGTTGGGTTGTCGTTTGGCTGCAGGAATTTGCCATTTAAACTTAATTTGGTATTTTGGGGTTTTATTGAGAGCGAGAATAGTGTGCATGTGGTTTTCTCCTCGATTATTTTGACCAGCCATGAGTTCGCCCACTCTTTCTGCGATGTTAGGGCCTGCTGCATCCGATTTCTTGCTATGGTGAGATTCTTTTCAGAGGTCCACATAGCCAGATCGTCTGCAAACATTGAGCTATGGACTCTCCTTGGTATATTCTCTGTAATGTCGTTTATATATACCAGGAAGAGTGTGGGTGACAGTAATCCCCCTTGGGGTACTCCCTGCTCGAGTGTCACTTTTTTGCTCATCTGCCCTTGTACTTGGACTCTGGCCGTTCTTTGATTGAGGTAGTGGTTGATCCACTTGTCTTCTATTTCCTGGGCTATGAGGATGACCTGGTCCTCAGTGGATCTGTGCTGTCTAAGGCCGGCTTGCTGTGGAATAAGTATTCGTTTTTCTTCCAGATGCCACATCAGTCTGGTGTTTATCATCCGTTCCATCAGCTTGCCGACACAGCTCAGTAGGCTTATGGGCCTGTATCCATTTGGATCTGTTTTGTCCTTTCCTGTTTTTGGTACTGGTACCAGTATTGCGTGTTTCCATGCCTGGGGTACAATTCCCCTTTTCCAGCTTTGGTTCAGGACCGATAGCAGTTTCCTCTTCGCTGTTTGGCCCAGCCCCATCAGCATTTCGTTTGTTATCCCGTCTTTTCCGGGAGATTTCCTTTTCTTTAATGTTCTCATAGCCTCTTCCAATTCGCTAATTGTTAATTTGGCCATCATGTGCTCTTCAGTAGCCGTATTTATGTTTTCGTGTCCCTTTAGCTCTTCGCTAATGTCTGTATGCTTATCTGGAGGGACCTCGAAGTGGTTTGCTCTGGCATAGTGATCGACAAAAGCGTTTGCGGCTTTCTTACATGTGAGCAAGTTTTCGCCCTGCTTGATGGTAATTTGTTTGTTTGACGGGGTTTCGTCGTTTATGGCTCTGACTAGCTTCCATAGCTTGTTCCCGTCTTCGTCCAGGTTTAGGTTTTCCGTTTTTGTGTTTTTTTTTTCCAGCTTTCTCTTGCTGTTTGCTTGAGAGTGTATTTGTATTTCGCCGTGGCGGCTTTGAGGGCGATGTTTGCCTCCATAGATTGTTCTCTCTCTGCCATGTTCCACCATGGGCTTCATTTTGTTGTTTTGTGTATTGATGGTTTCACACAGCCCATCTGTCAGGATTGCAAATCTGTCCCACTCGGCTCGTTTGTAATTCCAACGTGGGAGCGGTTTTGTTTCCTGTGGGCCTACTTCCATATCGATGTCTAGCCTGATCGGCCTGTGGTCGCTACCTGCCAGTTGGTTTAGCATCTGGCGGTCTATTGTATGGTGTATGTCCTGTGTGGAGAAGGCCACATCTGGAGTCGAGGTGGTATGCCATGTTCTTGAATAGAAACTAGGGCTATCCTCCAGCCTATTGATTAGGGACAGATTTGTATCTATCTCTTAATCTTCCACTTCATCACCTCTGCTGTCTGTGTCAGAGTATCCCCTTCTTTCCGAGTGGCTGTTTAAATTTCTAAGTACTATGCAGTTGGAGTCTCTGACCTCCATACTCGAGAGCGATAGGTTTCTATTTGGTGGTCCGTACAGATTGAAAATGCGGAGCTTCGTCTCTTGAGCCATTATGTCAACTGACAAAACTGACCTGTCTTCGGATGGTCTATTTCCAGCACCCGTTCACTATTTGGCCAGACGAATTTATTGAGGGCTTTTGTTTGTAAATGACCTGGTATTTGAAATCTGCGGTTTCTGCGGGGTTAAACACGATTTCCGTAGCGTTCTTTCATTAGAGCTGACTTGTCTTCCGTGAGTCTAATACCAGCGTACGTTCATTATTAGACCCAACGGTAGTGCTCTCGATTTGTCAGTCGTTCTACAGTATTGGCGTGTTCAGTCAAATTAAGCCGCAGGTTCCACTCCTGGTGGTGCCCTTCCGTCAATTCTTTTAGCGAGACAATCAAGTTACTTAGAGGGTAGCCCCCAGATTTATCGAGGGTCTAATTCCAGCACCCGTTCCATATTAGACCCAACGAAAGTGCTCTCGGCATGTCAATCATGTCAGTGTTTGGCCGTGTTGAGTCAAATTAAGCCGCAGGCTCCACTCCTGGAGGTGCCCTTCCGTAAATTCCTTTAAGTTTCAGCTTTGCAACCATACTTGCCCCGGAACCCAAACACTTTGATTTCCCGGAAGCTGCCCGCAGAGTCATCGAAGCAACTCCTGCGGATCGCTAGTCGGCATCGTTTATGGTCAGAACTACGACGGTATCTGATCGTCTTCGCACCTCTGACTTTCGTTCTTGATTAATGAAAACATTCTTGACAAATGTTTTCGCAGTAGCTCATCTTGAGGCGATCCAAGAATTTCACCTCTAACGCCGCAATACGAATGCCCCCGTTTTTCCCTGTTAATCATTACCTCCAGTTCCGAAAACCAACAAAATAGAACCGAAGTCCTATTCCATTATTTCATGCACCATTTTTCAGGAAGCCGAGGCCTGCTTTGAACACTCTAATTTTTTCAAAGTAACGTGCCGGCCACCCAGGACGCTCAGCGAAGAGCATCCGTGGGAGAGAGCCGGCAGACGGTAGGGCAGGAGACAACGGGAAATGAACCGCCACGAGCCGGACCGCCCGCCTGCGCCTGAGATCCAACTACGAGCTTTTTAACTGCAACCACTTTAATATATAATCTATTGTAGCTGGAATTACGGCGGCTGCTGGCACCAGACGGGCCCTCCAATAGATCCTCGTTAAAGGGTTTAAAGTGTACTCATTCCAATTAGGGTAGACATTTGAAAGATGCGTCGCCGGCACATGAGGCCATGTGATCAGCAAAAGTTATCCAGAGTCAAAAGCGGGGACGCCGCAACCCCTCGAGGGGAAACGACGATTGGTTTTGAACTAATAAAATGGCTCTTTCCGCGAGGATCTGAGCTTGGTAAGCATGTATTAGCTCTAGAATTGCCACAGTTATCCAAGTAGGATAGTGTCATCTAAGGAACCTCGACTGATTTAATGAGCCATTAGCGGTTTCGCCGTGAGACAGTGTGAACTTAGTAGACATGCATGGCTTAATCTTTGAGACAAGCATATGACTACTGGCAGGATCAACCATATATCTGTCGGAGACGTACGTACCGCACACACCGGTCGGCGGAGGACTGTTGTGTAAAAAGCCTCACTGGGACGGCTGCAGGGACCGACTGATGGAACGGACGGACGGTTGTTCCACCCGTTCCTCACTCCGTCGACCTAGGACCGCCTGACAGGGGCCCCTCACGCACCAGACGACCGACCGGGCTCGCTCGAGGAGGGATGGCAGCGCTCTGTGCAGAACGGATCCCAACGACCCCGGCGATGAATTTCACTGGGACTAGAAACAATTTGGCATGCCGGCCTGCCCTTCTTCCGAGGGTTGGTCCCCGGGAGAACACAGTGCCTTCAGGCACGATTCCTGCTTTCCATTTGCCGGTCACAAGCTCTTTGCGAGAGTCTGACCACCAGCGAGACGAACTGTCGAGCTCTGCTATATGCCTTAGATAAATCACCACCGACCGACAACGTTTCTCGATACGGACCAGAGCAGCGCACCTCGGTGGAGGAGACGCAAAAAAAACCGCATCTCGATACCTCAACGGGGAAAGGCGAGCAAGCGTTTTCCGGAAGCCCGCGCTATCGCTCCGCCTGGTGGGACTGAGATCGCTTTACGAACACTGGTTGAAATTGAATCGCGGCGGCGAGACAACTACCCCAGATGACCATGTGTCTGAAACCTGCGATTCCTCTAGGGTTGAGCAGGATTTTCGTAGCAACGCTCTTTCATTAAGAGGGTAAAACTGACCTGTCTTCCGTGGGTCTAATTCCAGCACATGTTCCCTATTAGACCCAACTAAAGTGCTCTCAGTCTGTCAGTAATTTTACAGTGTTGTCGTGTTGAATCAAATTAAGCCGCAGGCTCCACTCCTTGTGGTGCTTTTCCGTCAATTCCTTTATCGAACACTGGATACAAACTATCAGTATATACATACTTCGTCATTTGATAAGAGGAACTGAGCACCTATTAGCCTGCCCAAAGGACAACGACGTTGATTGATAACAGAACAAAGACAGGGTGTAATGGTGAGACTCGCTGATGGTCGAATATCTGCACTTACCAGTTTTATTCTCGTGATGAACAAAAACAGAACAAAGACAAGGGGTAATGGTGAGACTGGCTGATGGCCGAATGTGTGCTACTTACCCGCTTACCCGTGTGGTTCTCGTGGTGAACAACAACAGAACAAAGACAAAGGGTAATTGTGAGGCTCGCTGATGGCCGAATGTGTGCACTTACCCGTGTGGTTCTCGTGGTGAACAACAACAGAACAAAGACAAAGGGTAATGGTGAGACTCGCTGATGGCCGAATGTGTGCACTTACCCGTGTGGTGAGATGAAGACAAATAAGATGATGAAGAAGAATAATAAGATGAAGAGGAGGTAGAAAGAGAAGAATAAGAGATGAAGAAGAGGATAAGAAATGAGGAGGAGGAACTGAAGATGGAAAAGACGAAAAAGAAGGAGAAGAAATGAAAATGAGGAAGAAGAAGAAGAAGAAGATGAAGAAGGAAGGGAACAGGAAGAAAAAAATGAGAGAAAGTAGAAGAAGAGGAAGAAGAAGAGAAAGAATTAGATGATTTCAAGAAAGCGAAGATGGAGAAGAAGTGGAGTAAGAAGAAGAAGAAAAAGAACGAGAATATGAAGAAGATGATCACGAAGAATGAAAAGAGGAAGAAGAAGACGAAGAAAAAGAAGAAAATTAAGAAAAAGAAGAAGAAGAAGAAGAAGTGGGAGAGAAGAACATACCTAGTATATAACAGCTCCGTAACATCTCATCTCCAAGGCCTGTATCCTTCGTTTAAGGTCAGCTGTACCAAAACATAGATGTTCAGCTCTCTTTAACGGGGTAAACTAACATGGTACCTCCGCCATTTTGGCAGCTATGTTACGTAATGCATCAGGTACTGACACAGCTTTGTAAAATGGGATGGCCAGTTCCCGTGTCCTTTGCCTCTCTCCTTCCCTAGCAAGGTAACCATTTACAGCTGCGTCGACTGGAGCTGTCAGTAGTTGGTGCAACTTTGCCATGACAAACTATTGCTCTAACACTGGGGTGAAATGTCGCACAGATGAACTATAAAGACGCCAAATACAATCCACTTCGCCATGAACATTATGTATATAAAATTTTAAACATTCTAACACTGGGGTGAAATGTCGCACAGATGAACTATAAAGACGCCAAATACAATCCACTTCGCCATGAACATTATGTATATAAAAATTTTAAACATTTAAAAAGGCTCAGGAATGGGTCAGAAGACTCAATGAAACAGCTCTTTACTATGGTATGGAGATAAACGATGGAAAGTCAATGACCAACAACGCCGAGGGTTTCAACAGCAGGATACAAGCTAATGGTCAGGAACTCGAAGTGGTTGACCGTTTAAAATATCTATGGTCAATTGTCAGTGATGAAGGATCAAAATGTGAGGTGTTGGCTAGAATAGCACAGACAATAGCGGTGCTTGCACGTCTTAATAAAATCTGGAAAGATAAACGGTCAACACTATGCACGAAAATCAGAGTAATGCGTACACTGAACCTGTCAATATTATTCTATGCTTGTGAGACATGGACAGTTACAGCTGACCTTCAACGAAGGATACAGGCCTTGGAGATGAGATGTTACGGAAGACTTTTTAACGTCACGTACAAAGATCGAGTTACAAATGAGGAAATACGAGATAGAATTACAACAGCAATAGGGCCTTTTGAAGACATCTTGGCAACTGTCAAAAGAAGGAAGCTCGCTTGGTATGGTCACATATCGAGATCAAATGGTCTTTGCAAATACGATCATCCACGGAAAGGTGCATGGCAGACGACGAAGAGGCCGTCCCAAAAACAGATGGGAGGACAACATAAAAAAATGGACAAATCTCCGACCAGAAGAGGCACAGGCAGCGGCCGCTAACAGAGAAGGGTGTCGGGGTGTTGTGAGGTTGTCTTCATGTGTGCCCCAACGACCTCACCGGTTACGGGATGACGTGACCTGATGCTCTACTTTAAAGCCTTTGATCAATCAAAAAAGATAGCCAGATAATTAAATAATTGTGGATAATTTTATGGCTCTACCAGTTACGAGATCACGTGATATATTTTATTATCGCCATCGTGGCATGATATGTGTATAAATAATGCAATGTTTTTCTGTACCGTAGTTGAAACTTGCATTGCTCAGTTTCAGAAAGCGTTTTAACTTGGCTGATACAGATCGTATAGAGACCCTACTAACATGGTATGTTTCTTGTTGTGATATTTGCTTTGTGTTTTTTGTTAAGATATTTGTGTCGGCTGTTGTGTGTTGATATATTTGTGCGGGCTGTGTTCCCTGTTGTGTTTTTTATGTTGACATATTTGTGTAGATTATGTTGTATGTTTTACGTTCAGATTAATATGTGGGTTATTTTGTTTGTTTTATGATGAGATCTATCTGTGGGTTATTTTGTATATATCATTATAAATATATATGTGGATTATTTTGTATGTTTTACGATGCGATATTGTGTCAGACATATTGTAAGAAATATTTAAAGCCGATGAAATGGCTCTACCGAGTTGAGGAATTATGAAGCAATACCATACAATATCATTGACTTCAGTCTGGCGGGTGTGCAGTGTGCGAGGTAGTCAATAATGTCCTGTATGCAGTCCGATCTTTCGTCGCGTTGTGACATTTCAGATCTAGGTCTCTCAGTAGATCATCTCGCTATCGCATGTGTGTTCGGCCGTGTGGTCGTGTATAATCATATGGCTCGGCTGCGTTCATTCTCAATCTCCCGCTACCAAACCTTGACACGGGCCTAAGTAGCAGAATGTAGTCCAGAGAACGGAATGCGATGTGTCGTAGTTTACAGCTTGACTGCGATATTTGCAATTTTCAGTCCAGCACATCTGACTTCAGCAAGCATTTTTTGAGTACCGAGTTAGCATTCCCTTTTCGATATCTTTATCATGTCCAGTCTGATTCGATCTCTGAGGGCGCGTCTTTCCATCGTTCGATGGGTAATTCGTTTTTTGATCTTCATCCGCGTTGCTTAGATTCCACACTTCACATGCATTGATCATGGCCGATAAGACCGCGGAATTGCAAAGGTGAGCCATTGCATGTTCTCTTTCAGATGCACTAGTATAGGCTGTATGGTACTGAGCTAGACCAGGCTGGAGCTCTTCGTCTGAAGAGTTCCTGGTCTAGGATATGGGTGACATTTATTTCCTGCCTCAAGTATTTGTAAGCGCTGACATCTTGAACAGGTTCATTTCCCAGCTTTATCTCGCATTTGCGGCAAAATCGGTTTAGGAAACATTGCGTATTTTTTTTCATCCGTAGTCTGACACCTCTAACGACCTCATCCATATCGTTCAGGAAGTGTCGGACTTCTTCGATGATGTTGCTGATGTCGTCTGAAAAAGGGGCATGCGAGTCTATTCCCATCTATATGTATATCTGTATCGGCCCAACTCAGCTGTTGGGAAGATGTCCTCAGCCGCTGCTGTGAAAAGCTTTGAAGAAATTGTGTTACCTTCTCGCACTCCTCTTGCTAGTGGAACAGTTATTGGACTGTAGTACAGACTAATGTAGCTACTGCGACCTACGTTTATGTCTTCGATCATCCTAGTGCATTTTTCGGCCCACTCTGATTTCTTAAGGCATTTATCACGGCTTTAATCTAAATACTGTCGAAGGCTTTCTTCATATTCTATATACAATACACATATGTGCAGGAGTAGTTCACGGGCTCTCTCCAGCAGCTGGTAGATTGTGTGTAGGTGGTCAGTAGTGGAGAACCCTCTTCTTAATCTAGCCTGCTCAAGGGGTTGTTGGAGGACCAGTTGTTGGAGGACCAGTTGTTGGAGGTCCAGTGTTTGGAGGACCAGCTAATGAAGGTGTCTAAATATTATGCCCATGGTCTAGACTCAGAACCTTGTCATTCAAAAGCGCAGTACTGTCATCATTAAGAGCAGGAGATAAGTGATGGTGCGGAGGGCGTAGATCGTCTTTAAGACTTAATACAACCCCCTGGAGTCATTATAAATCAGCATACATTAAATTTCTACAGCTCTGCAATGGATTCAAACATCCTGTATGGATCTGAGTCTGCGTTTTACAACCTTGCGTATACTGTTTAATGCAATTCTACTAAATAGCTAGAACGGACCACTGGTGAAGTCCTGTGCACGTGCCGCACTTAATTCTGCTTTTGGGTTCCTCAATAACGTAAGGTGGGTTGGGGGAGGTGGGGGGGGGGGGGGGCACGGCATTCACAGAAAAGAGAGCTTCAGTAGAACATTAATAAAACAGAGAAGTTGTGGAAGGGGATGCCACTATTGACTCAGAATTTGACGTTTGGCGGTTTCTTGACCAGGCCCAAGCTCCTCATCGCACCTGATCGTTCTCAAATGTGCTCCGTCTCTTTCGTTGCTGAAAGCGCTGACAACAGAGCACGAACTCCGTACCTCCCGTGACCACTCCGAAATGTTCCCATGACTTTATCAGCTGAGCCAAATGGAAGAAGCGGTTTTATCAAGAAAAATAACCAACGACGTTCTTATTCTGTCAAACCGTACCCGACGCGATCCGAACCTTGGTTTGGCTTGGCTTGGCTTGGTTTGGCTTGGCTTGGCTTGGCTTAGCTTGGCTTCGTTCGTTTTCAATTTTCCGCTACCAAATCCTATAATGGCTTAAGTAGCAGAATGTAGTCCAGAGAACGGAATGCATTGTGTCGTAGTTTACAGATTGACTGCGATATTTGCACCTTTCGGTCCAACACATCCGACTTCAGCAAGCATTTTATGAGTACCGAGCCTAACATGTTGGTATTGTAAACCTAGCACATACCGAACGAATCTCTAAACTATACCATAATAACAAGTTTTCGACAGAACAGCTGTAAAGGCAACAAATATGTTCAACTCCGATATTGACATTATTAATATGAACGTACAAAATACAAATGTCCAGAAAGTCTTCTGTCAGAACTTTCTGGCTATGTGTTTCTGCTTTGATATAATTGTATTTCTTGTCATGATTTCGTAAAACCTAAAAATAACGTACTTTGATGTCCCAGTATGCTTGTCAGATACAACGTACTGTCTGTAAAAGCGCCATCAAACAGAATTGAGCTTAATCTATTAATACATTTCAAATGTTAGACAATTGCGGATATTTACTGGCAATACTGAGATCAGTTGATGCATTTTGTTATTGAGATCGTTGGATGTAATGTGTATAAATGATGCAAGTATTCTACCTTAGCTTAATGTCAAACCGCGCTCTGGCTGTTCGCATCGAGAGTCCTGTAACTGACTTAGCCCGATCAACATGTCCACTACAATGGTATGTTCTGTGTTTAGATATGTGTGTGTGTGTGGGGGTGTGTGTGTGTGGGTGTGTGTGTGTGTGTGTGTGTGTGTGTATGAGCTATGTTGTGGTGCAGGGGTTGGTGATCTGACTTCCTAGGCGAGCAATCGTGGTTCAGTCCACAGTTGGTAAGAGATATTTTTCCAATTACAAAACAGTTCCAGAGGTCGACCCAGCCTAAAAAATGTATGTACCAGAATAGTCTAGAGAAGTAAAGGCTGCCGGCGTGACGTTCAATCCCTTCTCCATCTGCTTGGTTGCAGCCTGATATCCAGGATCTCCACGTGGAGGTAAAAAACGGTATTAGCAGATCTTGGTTTCTGGCCATAACGGTTAAAGCCAGTTTTGGGACTGAATCTACAGTTTAGTATCTGGATCACATTCAGTGCAACAACATGCCCCGGATAAGGCATTATGCTTTAGGCTAAACCATGAGAACACCATATTGTAGTTCCGACACTGCATTTCGTTATTCGTCTGTCAGATCAATTAATCTGCTCAGAGAAATAAATATATCAAAGCTGCGACGGTAGTGAAGGTTAACGTTTAATCAAATTACATATATATGGTTCAATGTCGCCACGACAGAGAAACTTCACGATTCTTCTTTACGATCACGAAGGACTTCCCAGGAACGAAGAACGAATAGAAACAATTGAGAAACAAAAACAGAAACCAGTCTATCATTTCTCCATCTCCAGTCCACTTGTATCGTTGTACAGCGGGTGAGGTACAACCTCTTTTGTTACGTAGTTTTTGGCATGCGAAATTTCGCTTGCCAGGTCAATCCATGTATCTGTTTCCAACCGTTATGTCGGTAGTGCAACGATTATACGATCGCCCATCTTTCAGGACTGGAGGTGATGGACGTGTAAATTAGAGCAAGGCAGTCTGTCAGGCACTATCTACTCCGCTCAGGTAACAACATAACGGAGACTTGATGTTTTACGACACATTCTCCGTGAATCAAGAATCCCTAGAATAATTTTAGTTGAGCATACTTTAACAAAAAATTCAAACAGCAAAGGGATTTTTAACGTGCGCGCTACTGTACACAGGCGTTTGATCTCACTATTCAGAGATCAGGGGGACTTTTAACCAGATGATCTATTTGAAAAAATAACACCGGTCCCAGCAGTGATTTAAGCCCGCGACCTCCAACACCCGAAGCGAACGCTTTACCTCGAGAGCACTAGTTCCCCTCGGGGATGAAGCTGTAGAGGTCAGAAACAATACTTGATTTAAAAGGAAGTTC
>JAVGWX010000020.1:15041891-15061891 GCA_036924085.1 Ariolimax columbianus | reverse complement strand
TATAAAATCTTGAGAAGGAGGGTTGAAATGTTTTGCACTTTAGTATGAAGGAGTAAAAGCCCTTACCTGGAAATTGATGTGAACTTGTGTCCTTTTCTTTGCATTCCCTCTGCAAACTAATACACTTCTTCCATCTATTCTTCACTTTACCAGATTGTAGAATTCGTCCGTCTGGGCCCAGAACCACGTCTCTAGCTCAGTAATCCAGTCCTGGACGTAAGATAAACGTGAGGGTATGATACTATGCCCCACCCACCATACTTACCTGACTTGGCAACTAGTGACGTATTCCTGTTCCAAAACATGAAGAATTCTCTTCGTTGGACGTCATTGTTCTGGAGCTCATAACTTGCTAATTGAACTGTAGAGGTGGATCCGCACCCAGAAGGAGAAGTTCTACAAATTTCTACAATCAAGGCTCATGATATTGAAGAATGCATCGAAGAAGTGTATGGCCTTGCAGAGCGAAAACACAGAGAACGACTAGAGCTCACACCAAACGTCAGGTAAATGCCTCGACTCCTTCATAAAAAGTGCAAAACTTTCAGACCATTTTTATAATTATGTTAAATTTCGTATTTGTTATGTTGATAATTTTGTTTAGATCATTTTAAAATTTATTTTCAATCAATCAATCAGTTAAACAATCAAACAATCAATCAATCAAAGTCAGTCGCTACTCTTGATGTACAGGCCGTTGACAATATAGTATGACAATATGATAGTGGGTTTCCAGAATTACAGTTATGAAGAAAGACTAAGAAAAACCAGCCTAAACTGTCTAGAAAACCGAAGAATTAGAGGTGATATAATGCAAATTTATAAGAGGATCAGAGGAACGAATAGATTAGAGTTTAATACGTTTTTTTTTACAAAACACAACCACCCACAAGAACAAGAGGACATAGCTACGAATAAATTAAAGAGAGGCCCAGATTAAATGTTTTGAAATAATGTTTTAGTCAGATCGTGGTGAATCCTTGGAAATTACTGCCACAGGAGGTAGTGGAGGCAGGGACAATTATTGCATTTAAGAATACATTATATGCGCATAGCTTTTAGAACAAAATAATGTAAATGAAAGTGGTTGTATACAGACTCTGCAGAGTCTTCTAAACCAGTATAAAGACGTTAAGTTAAGTTAGCATTCCGCCAGCATACACGGTCCTGGTCTGCTGTTTCTGCCTCTCTCCATCTGAAATACATGTTTCGTAGTTCCCTCTCAATTCTCTTCTCTTTGTATTTTTGGGTCTACCGGTCTCTCTCTTCCTCTCTCTTCTCTCTCTCCTAAGTGCCTGTCTAGCTATGTTGGACTATGCCTTCCACAGTGTATGTCTTTTCCAGCCCAATTTTCCTAGCGGAATTTGTTGTTCCAGTTGCTGTTGTCGGCTCCCTTGCCATAGGTCTTCATTCCTCCCCATATACTGTTCCTTTATGTCCATTATTCTTCGTAGGTATCTGTTAACGAATGACTTGTTTCTTTGTTGTATGTCGATCTCATGTGTCCCCTCCATACAGCAGCACTGATTCGACACTGGCGTTGAATAATCTAATGTTGGTGTGAATCTTGATTTCTCGGGATCTCCATATGTTATTTAGTGTCAGGAATTCCACCTCTTCCCTTTCCAAGTCTGATTCTTATATTTGCATCTTTCCTATTGATGTGTTCATTGTGCTACCCAAATAGGTAAATGTATCCACTTCTACAGACGGCCTTCTGACATGATTGGTTATTTGCTGATAATGTTAAGGATTTTAAAAACGTTATGTTGTTATTGTGTCCCAATTTGGTTGATTGTTCTTTCACCCTATCCAATATCTCTTGCATTATGCAATGGCTGTGTGAAACAATATCAGGTGATCTGCGAATTGCTGGTCTTCTAATTGTGACAATAGTGTCTAATGAAAAGTAGTTTTTTATCCACCACTGATGACATCATATTCAATCTACGACCAGCAAGAACAGGAACCATGAGAGAAAACATTCTTGTCTCACCGCTGTGTGCACTCCGAAGCTGTTAGTCAGTGTTTCTTCATGTACCGCTCTACTAACTTTATGTTCGCTCATATTATGTGTACGTTACTAAATAAGTGTGCTAAATTGTGTATCTTGTTATGCTGATAATTGTGTGGGGGTATATTTCTCATCTGTCATTCTGGCTGGGAATTATGTGGGGGTATATTTTTCATCTGACATTCTGGCTGGGAATTATGGAAAGCACAGACACATGAATATTAGATACAGACATACAGCACTAAAAAGCCAGAAAAATACTGAACAATGATTTAAGAGCAGTACTCTGTCAACTTTGCCAGCAGTCCGCACCAAAACGGGTAGTGGTGCAGTGGGTTCCATCCTTCTGCAACATCCAAGGCAACGAGGAGGCAGACAGACTGGCAAAATAAGGAACAAAACTACCACAACCAGATACTAGTATGACATACGAAGAGTCAAAACGACTAATTAGAGCTAGATACATGACCAAATGGGAAACAGAACATACTGGCTACACAAAAAACGACGCCTATTACCAGTTGAACAGAAGAGAGCAGGTCGTGGTCTTCAGACTTCGCACGAGCCACAATAGACTGAGGTACCACCTATTCAACAAATTGAAGATAGGTGGCACTGACGAATTCCCGTGCGGTAACAGGAAAATGACCGCTGAGCAGTTGCTGCAAAAACTGCCCGACATACGAGGATCAGAGAGAACAGATGTGGCCATCACCAGTGGCAACACTAGACTAGCTCTATGGTAGTGTCGACAGCCTCAGGATGACCGCTGCTTTTTTCGAAAAAATAATGGTTGCTGTCTGACTGCGTACGATGAAGAAGAAGAAGAAGATACAGACATGATACCGGGAACTGATTTGATGTGATCCGAGAAGAGCAAGAAAAGGCAGAAAAAAAAACACAGTGACGTCTTATCCACTTGTGCCTTAATACAGCGTGAGGACTCAGTGTTTCTTTTATCCAGGCTCAGAGGTGTCGCTAAAGCTGTGCTCGTTCTGCAACAGTTGCGAAATTCCGATCGCAGTGCGTTATTGGCGCACAGTAGTAGTTAGTGAGGTTGCATTCTTCTTATCAGGTGTTCTAACTACTTGATTTTCTCTAATCAATATGTTAGGTACAGGGTCTTGTTGTAACGATCGTTCAAACAGTATCGTTCGGCATTCTGTCTCTCCTAGTTACTCTAATGGTTTTCATCAGGCATCTCACATGTCGTGATATTTCGCTCTAGAGATTATGTTAAAGTTCATTTTTGACAATGGTATCATAGAGTTGGCATGCATATACTGTTGATCATTAGTCTTTGTATGGGCATGATTATGTTTGAGTGTTTCGATAATAGTGAAAGTTGGTATGCAATTATGTTCGCTATTTGGCGCAAGATAATGCACAGATATACTGTCACACAGAGAGGATCAGGCACATATATACTGTCACACAGAGAGGATCATGCACAGATATACTGTCACACACAGAGGATCATGTGCAGATATACTGTCACAAACTGAGGATCATGCACAGATATACTGTCACACACAAAGGATCATGTGCAGATATACTGTCACAAACTGAGGATCATGTACAGATATACTGTCACACACAGAGGCTCATGCACAGATATACTGTCAAATACAGAGGATAATGCACAGATATACTGTCACAAACAGAGGATCATGCACAGATATACTGTCACATACAGAGGATCATGAACATATATACTGTCACACACAGAGGGTCATGCACATATATACTGTCACATACAGAGGATCATGCACAGATATACTGTCACACACAGAGGATCATGCACATATATACTGTCACATACAGAGGATCATGCACAGAGAATGGTCATGTACAGAAGATCATGAACCTTTAGAAGTGTCATGTACATAAAATATCAAGCACAGAGAGTACTGTAACACACAGAAGAAAGACATACACAATAGACAAACAGACAAAGAGACAGATAGAAAGACAGACAGACATATATATAGGTAGATATATATATATATATATATATATATATATATATATATACATATATATATATATAAATATATATATATATGTATATATATACATATATATATATATATATATATATATATATAAAGAGAGAGAGAGAGAGAAAGAGAGATAGATAGATAGATAGATAGATATATAGATAGATAGATACAGAGATAGATAGATAGATATATATATATATAGATAGATAGATAGATAGATAGATAGATAGATAGATAGATAGATAGATAGATAGATAGATAGATAGATAGATAGATAGATAGATAGAAAGCACCAAGTTATTCTATTATTTCCATCCACAGCTACACGTTTTCTTTCTCCTGTCTCTGACAGTCATTCAAGGTATGCATTTTATTTGCTGGTATTAAAACAGCCTGATCTGGCGACCTTCATCACTCATTCATACACTTTTTGTCTGTCTAAAAAAACGTGTGTGCGTGATAGTGGGAAAGAGAGACACATAGATAACAACAGAGATTGAGCGAGAATGATTTTGAGCAGGATGGAGAGAGAATGATCAATAAACAGGAGGAGAGAAAACCGGAGAATGAGATAGAAAGATTGTAATGGATAATGGGAGAAAGAACGTGAGAGAAACATGACAAAAAGAGAACGAGAGAGAGTGTGTGAGAGAGAAAATAAAAGGTTGTGGGATAGTTGGTATAGAACGTGAGAAGAAAGGAGGGCAGGGTGCAGGCGGTCGTGAAAAAGAATGTGAGATTGAAAACACGAAGGAGATAGATGGAGAGAGAGAGAGAGAGAGAGAGAGAGAGAGAGAGAGAGTGAGAGAGAGAGTGAAAGAGAGTGAAAGCGATACAAAGAGTAAGAAAGAGCAAGGTAATAATGAAAAGTGTAGAGATGTTTTGATACACAGCATCAAATGAGACGGGTAGCGAGGTCTGGGATTGCCGTCCGGCTCGTTAAAGGAAAGTGAAGCGTCTAATTTAGGCTCTCCTTTCCAGGTGTAGATATCGCCGACGGATTCACTGTTCGGCTTGCCGTTCAGGAGTATCCATGTCAATAGCCTCTCCTACATTATTGTGTCCCCAGCAGCACCTGTATGAGGGGCCCCTTGTTTCTTATAGAGTCTGCTGTGGAGCGCGACCGAGTACCCGGCAGTATAACTGGGCTCATTTATTGGGCTCATTAGCCTTTGTTGGCAGCCAATCTAAGATGATGTAAACTCTAAATCAAGATAGACGAAGCTCGTTAGCCTATTCAGTCAGTTGTCTAGGAGAGGAAGAACTCTCTCTCTCTCTGTCTCTCTTTCTCTCTTTCTATCTATCTATAAATCTATCTATCTATCTATCTATCTATCTATCTATCTATCTATCTATCTATCTATCTATCTATCTATCTATCTAACTATCTATCTATCTAACCATCTATCTATCTATCTATCTATCTAATTATCTATCTATCAATCAATCTATCTATCTATCTATCTATCTATCTATCTATCTATCTATCTATCTATCTATCTATCTATCTATCTATCTATCTATCTATCTATCTATCTAATCTATCTAACTACCTATCTGTATATCTGACTGTTCTTCTGTCTGTCTATCTGTCTATAAATCTGTTAGGTCATGTTTGCAAATATTCCTAGAAACATTTATTATGAACCCTACTGGAAGTTGATAATAAACATACATACATTTCAATTCTCCTTCAGTTTCAAGCCTACCGTGTAATATTGGCTGGGTCGAGTTCCAAGGATGGTGTTATTCCTTCTTTAAGGAATACCAACCATGGTTATTGGCAGCGGTAAGGGAGCCATGAATGCCTTAATAAGTGTATCATCTAGTAGAACTTTAAAATCATTAATCATTAAACTACATCATTACTCTTGTTACGTTAGGAAATATCACGTATTTATCAATTAACTTCATAAATACTTTTGTTAACTGAGGAAGTATTACTTATTTATCAATTAACTTCATATATACTTTTGTTACCTGAGGAAAGATTACTTATGTATCAGTTAACTTCATAAATACGTTTGTTACTTGAGGAAATATTACTCATTGATCAGTTAACTTCATAAATACTTTTGTTACCGGAGAATACTTGACTTGACAATTAACTTAATAATTACTCTTGTTACCTGAGAGTAATTGACCTCACAATTGAAATAATCATTGCTCCTGTTGCCTGAGAGTAATTGACTTTACAATTAACTTACTCATTACTCTTGTTACCTGAGAGTAATTGACTTTACAATTAACTTACTCATTACTCCTGTTAACTGAGAATAATTATTACTTGACTTTACTTTTATTTTCTGAGGAAACGTTACTTCTTAATTGTCGTTATAAATACCCTCATACAGCTCATCATGTGTGCGTGTGTGTGTGTGTGTGTATGTGTGTGCGCGTGTGTGTGTGTATGTGTATATGTGTGTGTGTGCATGTGTGTGTGTATGAGTGTGTGCATGTGTGTGTGTATGTGTGTGCGTGTGTGTATATTATTCATCATCATCTTCTTAAGATTGTTTGTAAGGTTGTCTGAGAATGTCTCTCCATTTGACCCTATCCTTTGGTTGATCAGTCTTAAGACTGGTTGGGAGGAGGTCTAAATATGTCTCTCCATTTCACCCTATCCTCTGGTTGATCAGTCCTAATACTGGTTGTATGGTTGTCTAAGTTTGTCTCTCAAATTGACCCTGTCATCTGGTTGATAAGTCCTAAGACTGGTTGTAAGGTTGTCTGAGTATGTCTCTCCATTTGACCATATCCTCTGGTTGATCAGTCGTAAGATTGGTTGTAAGGTTGTCTGAGTATGTCTTTCCATTTGACTCTATCTTCTGGTTGATCAGTCCTAAGACTGGTTTTAAGGTTGAGTGAGTATGTCTCGCCATTTGACCCTATCCTCTGGTTGATCAGTCCTAAGACTGGTTGTAAGGTTGTGTGAGTATGTCTCGTCAATTCTTCTTCTTCTTCTGCGTACACAGTCAGACAGTAACCATTATTTTTTTGAAAAAAGCGGCGGTCATCCTGAGACTCTCGCCACTACCATAGAGCTTGTCTTGCAGTTCCACTGGCAATGGCCACATCTGCTCTCTCTGATCCTCGTATGTCGGGCAGTTCTGCAGCAGATGTTCAGTGGTCATTTTACCAGTACCGCACGGGCATTCGTCGGTACACCCTATCTTCAATTTGTTGAATAGGTGGTACCTCAGTCTGTTGTGGCCAGTGCGAAGTCTGAAGACAACGACCTGCTCTCTTCGGTTCAACTGGTAATAGGCATCGTTTTTGGTGTAACCAGTATGTTCGGTTTCCCATTTGGTCATGTACCTGGCTTTCATAAGCCGTTTTGACTCTTCGTACGTCATACTGGTATCTTTTTGTGGTAGCCTTGCACCTTCTTTTGCCAGTCTGTCTGCCTCCTCGTTGCCTTGGATGTTGCAGTGTGACGGAACCCACTGTACCACTACCCTTTTTGGTGCGGACTGCTGGCACAGTTTGCAGAGTGCTGCTCTTAAGTCATTAAGCTCAGTGTTTTTCTGGCTTTTTAGCGCTGTGACTACGGCGAGAGCATCTGTCAGCAGGACTATATGGCTCTCATTTTCACTGCGTGTTACCATTTCTTCCACTGCCGCCCTCAGTGCCTCTGCCTCCGCTCTGAAATTGCTTGTGTACTTACCAGTAGCGAATGACAGTGTTATTTTTCTGCCATTTGGTAGGTTCAGGAATGCTCCTGCTCCTCCGTTCTGTGTAGTGTTTGTTACAGAACCGTCGGTGTATGCATGGGTCCAGTCCATGCTTGGGTAGCTTTTCGTTATGAAGCTTAGGGTAGTGTCTCTCCTTTCTTTTTCAATCTGGCAGTTTTTGTTTGCAATACCTGGTATATGTTCTACCACCTCTGGAAATATATCCTGCCTCCAAGTAGGTTTTCGTACAGTAGTGATGGGTTTTGGTGTTGTTAGTGCGTTTATGGGATCTTCGTTCATCTTTGCTTTGGCTATTTCTGCAAAGTTTCTCCGCTTTAGTTTCCCAGTTCCCAAATTGTTAGGTCTCTGGTACATTGGGTGGTCCGTCAGTCTTCGGAGTTTCTCTGACTGCAGCTGGGCTCTGCAGTCTCTTCTGTCGGTCATGGATTGCAGTTTTGTAATCTTTTCAAGTTCTACAATTGGCGTTGACTTCATGCCACCTGTTATAATTCTCATGGCTTGGTTTTGAAGTTTGTTAACTTTATCGAAGTTCGCCTTCGCTGCTGTTGTCCATGCCGCAATGCCATACTCGAGAACTGGTCTCACTCTTCCAGTGTACAGTTTCTTTAGTATGCCTTCGTCTGCTACCCAGCTTGTGCCAGCAAGTTTCCTCATGATCGCCATTCTTTCTCTGGCTTTCATTCGGTTTCTCTCAATCTGACTTTTCCATGTCATGCGCCGATCAAATGTGACTCCCAGATAGGTTGGGTTGTCGTTTGGCTGCAGGATTTTGCCATTTAGGCTTAATTTGGTACTTTGGGGTTTTAATGAGAGCGAGAATATTGTGCACGTGGTTTTCTCCTCGTTTATTTTGACCAGCCATGAGTTCGCCCACTCTTCCAGCGATGTTAGGGCCGTCTGCATCCGATTTCTTTGCTATGGTGAGATTCTTTTCAGAGGTCCACATAGCCAGATCGTCTGCAAACATTGAGCTATGGACTCTTCTTGGTATATTCTCTGTAATATCGTTTATATATATCAGAAAGAGTGTAGGTTACAATATTCCCCCTTGGGGTACTCCCTGCTCAAGTGTCACCTTTTTGCTCATCTGCCCTTGTACTTGGACTCTGGCCGTTCTTTGTTTGAGGTAGTGGTTGATCCACTTGTACATCTTCCCACAGACATCACTTCTTCTTAGCTTGACTCTAAGTCCATCCTTCCAGACTTTGTCAAATGCCTTTTCCAGATCCACCCAAACAGCTACTGTGTGTTTCTGTGCCTGGTAGGCATCTTCTATCTCCTGGGCTATGAGGATGACTTGGTCCTCAGTGGATCTGTGCTGTCTAAAGCCGGCTTGCTGTGGAATTAGTATTCGTTTTTCTTCCAGATGCCACATCAGTCTGGTGTTTATCATCTGTTCCATCAGCTTGCCGACACAGCTCAGTAGGCTTATGGGCCTGTATCCATTTGGATCTGTTTTGTCCTTTCCTGTTTTTGGTACTGGTACCAGTATTGCATCTTTCCATGCCTGGGGTACAATACCCCTTTTCCAGCTTTGGTTCAGGACTGATAGTAGTTTTTTCTTCGCTGTTTGGCCCAGCCCCATCAGCACCTGGCGGTCTATTTTATAGTGTATGTCCTGTGTGGAGAAGGCCAAATCTGGAGTCGAGGTGGTATGCCATGTTCTTGAATAGAAGCTAGGGCTATCCTCCGGCCTATTGATTAGGGAGAGATTTGCATCTATCTCCCAATCTTCCACTTCGTCACCTCTGCTGTCTGTGTCAGAGTATCCCCATCTCTCCGAGTGGCTGTTGAAATCTCCAACTACTATGCAGTTGGAGTCTCTGACCTCCATACTCGAGAGCGATAGGTCTCTGTTTGGTGGTCTGTACAGATTGAAAATGCGGAGCTTCGTCTCTTGAGCCATTATGTCAACTCCTACAATTTCTGCTTGTCCGGTGTGATTGACAGGTACCGCGCTACTCGGTATGCTGTTTCTGGTCAGTATCAGGACCCCTCCTTTGTGGCCTTCTCTATCTAGACGGAAGGTCTTGTATCCTCTGATTGAGAATTTATGGTTATTGTTGAGGTGCGTTTCCTGGATACATGCCCCGTCAATCTTACCTTCATGCAGGTGGTGTGTTAGGGAAAGTTTTTTGTTAATGACTCCCTCCGCATTCCACTGTAGTATTTTGAGGGTCTTGAGGTTTTGGCCAATAGACGTTGCCCCATAGCCATGTGCCTTGACTCCACGACACATGGGTGGGTGACCACCAGTAGTCAAGGGTGGGCCCCTTCGAGGCGTGGGGCCCGGCGCTATCGCTGCCCTGCGGGACTCCTCAGGATGAGCGCCATACGTTTTTCTAATAGGTTGTACTGCCATCATACTGTGATTTACGTTGCACTGTTTTGTTAGGCTTGCGGCCCCGTGCATCCGATTTCAACAGGCGTTTCTGTAGGGATGCCCTCCTTAGCCTTTGGCTGTCCCCAGCCTATCTGCAAGGCAGCAGTTGTTTACGATCAGAGTTTTCTCTCTTATGGAAGTTGTCTTACCAGACTATCGAGTCTTCACTACTCGTGTCTATAGGGTGCAATGATGATATGTGATGATATATGAAATGGACTGGTTTACCCGGAAGAGAGGCAGTCCAGTGTGTCTGTATCCCAGGATCGTCACGTCCTGCCAGAAACGTAGCATTTGCATGTGAGTGGGGTATCTCTTTTTCCCTTTATTTTCTTGGCTTCTATGCAGGGATGGTACGCCTAGCATTCCCCGCCACCTGGGGTGTTGACACAGTGGGGCAGGTGTGCAATGTCCGCTGGTCTGCATCTCTTCTGCGTCCAGCATGATAGTTATGGCTGATAACGTACAGAGGTAGATATCGTAGCCGGAGTGCATTCAGCCAGAGGACAAGCCTGGTAATGTCACAGAGATGTTGATCGCCTGGTGTGCGGACAACTCTCATGGTCAGTGGTTGAGTCTTGACAGTTCACAGTGAGGTGGCTGCTCTACTGTTTTCGACACCCCGACTAGGTTCTAAGTCTTTGGTTGGTGTTTTTCGCAGCCCATCGCCGTATAGGGTGAGTATCAAGCAGTTGTCCGCCCGCTTTGATTTGCGGGCGGCAAGGACCTCTTACTGTGGCTCTACCTGATAGGGCTGGGGCGCTAGACCCAGGTCCCGAGCATGTAGGAGCCTCCCATTGCAGTGGTGCTGAGATTTTGGGCGGGATTGCGGCTTACAAGGGTTCGGCCGTAATCCCCCACATGGTAGCCTCGCGCCCTTGGCTTATCAGCCTGGTACGTGAACCAAAGTGTCTGCGGCTCCTCTCGATTTGAGCTGGTTTTCCGTAGCAACGCCCTGTCATTTGTAGGGTAAAACTGTCCTGTCTTCAGGTGATCTATTTCCAGCACCCGTTCACTATTTGGTCAGACGAATTTATTGAGGGCTTTTGTTTGTCAATGACCAGGTATTTGAAATCTGCGGTTTCTGCGGAGTTAAACACGATTTCCGTAGCGTTCTTTCATTTGAGTGTTTGAGAGCTGACTTGTCGTCCGTGAGTCTAATACCAGCGTACGTTCATTATTAGACCCAAGCGGCAGTGCTCTCGATTTGTCAGTTGTTCTACAGTATTGGCGTGTTCAGTAAAATTAAGCCGCAGGTTCCACACCTGGTGGTGCCCTTCCGTCAATTCCCTTAGCGAGACAATCAAGTTTCTTAGAGGGTAGCCACAAAATTTTCGAGGGTCTAATTCCAGCACATGTTCTCTATTAGACCCCACGAAGGTGTACTTTTTGATAGTCATTCTGCAGTATTGGAGTGGTAAGTTAACTTAGGTCTCAGGCTCCACTCCTGATAGTGCTCTTCCGTCAATTCCTTTATCAAACACTGGATGCAGACAAAACCGAGCCACAGGGGGCATAACCCCAGATTTCTGGGGGTCTAAGTCCAGCACCAGTTCCATATTATACCCCAGAAGAGTGGTCTCGGCATGTCAATCATTTCAGTGTTGGCCGTGTTGAGTCAAATTAAGCCGCAGGCTCCACTCCTGGTGGTGCCCTTCCGTCAATTCCTTTAAGTTTCAGCTTTGCAACCATACTTCCCCCGGAACCCAAACACTTTGGTTTCCCGGAAGCTGCCCGCAGAGTCATCGAAGCAACTCCTGCGGATCGCTAGTCGGCATCGTTTATGGTCAGAACTACGACGGTATCTGATCGTCTTCGCGCCTCTGACTTTCGTTCTTGATTAATGAAAACATTCTTGACAAATGCTTTCGCAGTAGCTCGTCTTGCGGCGATCCAAGAATTTCACCTCTAACGCCGCAATACGAATGCCCCCGTTTGTCCCTGTTAATCATTACCTCCAGTTCCGAAAACCAACAAAATAGAACCGAGGTCCTATTCCATTATTCCATGCACCATTATTCAGGCAGCCGAGGCCTGCTTTGAACACTCTAATTTTTTCAAAGTAAACGCGCCGGCCACCCAGGACGCTCAGCGAAGAGCACCCGTGGTAGAGAGCCGGCAGACGGTAGGGCAGGAGACAACGGTCAGTGAACCGGCGCGAGCCGGACCGCCCGCCTGCGCCTGAGATCCAACTACGAGCTTTTTAACTGCAACAACTTTAATATACGCTATTGGAGCTGGAATTACCGCGGCTGCTGGCACCAGATTTGCCCTCCAACAGATCCTCCTTAAAGGGTTTAAAGTGTACTCATTCCAATTACGGGGCCTCGAAAGAGTCCCGTATTGTTATTTTTCGTCACTACCTCCCCGTGCCGGGAGTGGGTAAGTTGCGCGCCTGCTGCCTGAGGAAACGTTACTTCTTAATTGTCGTTATAAATACCCTCATACAGCTCATCATGTGTGCGTGTGTGTGTGTGTGTGTGTATGTGTGTGCGTGTGTGTGTGTGTATGTGTATATATGTGTGTGTGCATGTGTGTGTGTATGAGTGTGTGCATGTGTGTGTGTATGTGTGTGCGTGTGTGTATATTATTCATCATCATCTTCTTAAGATTGTTTGTAAGGTTGTCTGAGAATGTCTCTCCATTTGACCCTATCCTCTGGTTGATCAGTCCTAAGACTGGTTGTAAGGTTGTCTGAGTATGTCTCTCCATTTGACCCTATTCTTTGGTTGATCAGTCTTAAGACTGGTTGGGAGGAGGTCTAAATATGTCTCTCCATTTCACCCTATCCTCTGGTTGATCAGTCCTAATACTGGTTGTATGGTTGTCTAAGTTTGTCTCTCAATTTGACCCTGTCATCTGGTTGATAAGTCCTAAGACTGGTTGTAAGGTTGTCTGAGTATGTCTCTCCATTTGACCATATCCTCTGGTTGATCAGTCGTAAGATTGGTTGTAAGGTTGTCTGAGTATGTCTTTCCATTTGACTCTATCCTCTGGTTGATCAGTCCTAAGACTGGTTTTAAGGTTGAGTGAGTATGTCTCGCCATTTGACCCTATCCTCTGGTTTATCAGTCCTAAGACTGGTTGTAAGGTTGTGTGAGTATGTCTCGTCAATTGACCCTATCCTCTGCCACTCTCTTCATATCATCCTGTTCGTATAATGTCCACTGCATGCCTGTGATGTAAAATTTAATCTTGGACGCCCGGTTCCTTTCTTTCCTTGAACCATACTCTCTAGTATCTTCTGTAGAAGACTTTTATGTCTCATATTGTGATCTAACCAAATCAACGGACGTTTCGTATCATATGCAATATCTGTCTTTGTGTCACCACTTCAATGATTACATTGTCATTAGATATTGTATCTGTCCAACTAACTCTGTCCATTTTACAGTAACACCACATTTCAAACGCTTCCAATATTTTTTCATCGTTCTTTGCTAAAGTCCGTGTTTCAGCCCGATGCAGTGCATTTGGTCATATATGACTTGCGATTACTATTTTCCTCAGTTGTATCCAAATTTTTTTAGAGGTTAAGAAATTATGCTTTTCTCTGAAGCCATTTTTCGCCATTGTAATCCTTGTTTTGATTTCTGTTTCATTTCTGTCAGCATTTGTAACGTTGCTACTGATATATATATATTTCCGGGGCGAAGTTGTTAAGCCGTCGGCCTCGTGATCAGGTGGTGTGAGTTCGACTCCGGACTTAGCCGGATTTTTCACGGGTGCTTAATGCGGAGTCCCCTGCATCTCGTAGTCGCCCACTAGTCGTCTTGTCCGGGACTTGCCACTGGGGTCGGGATAACAAGTAGCCCAGTTAATCCTTCCTAAAAATCGGGCTAGCAAAATTAATTATGCCATCATTGTTTCCGAAGGATGGCGGCCTTTGCCATTGCCTTAGTTAGATATATATTTTTATTTATAATAGCTATCCATCGTTTTAGATGAGTGCCGCCGCCATAATCCTTGTCAGAGTTTCCCGTCATGAGTGTGGGTGCGCTTACAGCTAAGCAGGCCAATGCGGATAAGACAACATCTGTGGCATGACGGGCACACGAGGTCTGGAGAAGGTGTTGGTGATCCCGATGTTTGTCATTTCCATTTCTGGCGTCTGCTCTTGTCCTTCACAACACGTTGGTCTTCGCTGGTAGCTACACCTGCTTTCACTACGATTCTCCAGTCATATCTCAGCTAGGGACATCTATCAGGCAACATTTCAGTGAGTCCCTCTGTCTCTAAAACATTTCTTTGAACGCCCTGTCTCGCACCATCCCTCTCTCAAATCGCCGTAGAGTAGCTTCTTTGGGAGCTGTTCGACTGACACACGGACGAGGTGTCCGGCCGATCCTAGTTGTGCTTTTCTAGCAGTGCATGGATGCTGGGCTTGTCAGCCCTCGAGAGAACTTCGATGTCAGTGAGACGATCTTCATATCGGATGTGGAGCATTCGTCTAAGGCAACCTGTGTGGAATCTTTAAACGCCTTGCATGTCCAGAGTACACAGTCTAGCTTTCACAGGCGAAGATTAGTCTTGTAATGATGGTGACACGATAGACTGTATACGTATAGTCTTTGAGTAACATGAATTTTCTAATAAAGTGTGAGGATAGCTATATACAGTAACAAATCCTATTTGAGGACAATAAATAGCTCTTGACCAATACTCCATGTAGGGACTGATACGATCGAGTACTGTGGGAATACACACAATAGCGTACATCAAGGCCGACCCCCTGTAGACTTCCGCCGTGGAAAACAACCAGGCGTTATTGGTTTTTTTCCGAGTTTTTTATTGTTGTGGTCAGAGATTGTGAATAAAACCTTTTCAAATCTGAAAAAAAAAAAAATATATATATATTAATATATATATGTAAATATTTCGGCAGCATGATATCATCTAATGAGTCAGCGGTCCCGATATGTCTACGCGGATTGAACTAGTTACGTCTGCTATGCAAGACCTCCTTAAAACAAAAATCGTCTGCCAGTCCTGCGTGATCACAGCCATACTTTACGATTCCGAAACCTGGACATTACGGAAATATGACATTTCGAGACTGTAAGCCTTCTACATGTGTAGCCAGCGTGGTATAATGGACATCCGATGCATGACTACTTCCGCAACGAGGCGTTGATAGCTCCTCTCTATCTCAGATACACTTGCCCGACGCCAAGTTTCTTTGTTCGGTCATGTTGCACGGCTGGACCAGGAAACACTTGCCCGACGCCATGTTTCTTTGTTCCGTCATGTTGCACGGCTGGACCAGGAAACCCCGACACACAAGATACATCACAAGTCGTTTCTCTTCGTCAAATGTCTTCCTGGCGGCTCAAAAGAGACCGTCACCGAACAGCATGACTCCAGCAGACATTCCACCTCTGCCATTGACGAGGACTCAAACCACGCGACAACAGTAGGTCAAGGATGTGGCCGACCGACGCAACGGGCCTTGGAGGCCAAAGCGAACATTTCTATACAAATGTATATACCTCCGGTATAACAGTGATCATCTAGTTCCATCAGATGAACATATAAATATAGGCATAACAAAGACAATAACAGCGTTTTTATGTATCTTTTATAATTCCAGAGCATGTGTAACATATACGGCGCTCGACTAATACAGATAGACACCCAAGTAAAGAATGCCTGGCTGGTATCACAGATGAAGAAATTGAAATGTGAGTTGTTTGTTCCTGTTTCTGTTCTTCATCTAATTAGTAAAATGGGTGTGATCACAGCCTACTATAGATTAGGTCATGATATGATCATCAGTGTCAAACTAGCGATTATAAATATTTACAAGAGAATTCTCAGGCCAGGGATTCTCAACCGTTTAAGATCGCCAATACCGTTCACGTGCAATAGTAACATTATATATCTCGCAATATGCGAGAACCATGCAATCTAATAGTTTTTAATTTTGAAAAACAATACATTTTAGAAAACACTCACCAGGTTAATGCTATCCTTCATCTTGACAGCCACTCAGTAGTTAAGTGATGTCCAAGCAGTAGTCGATTGTAGCTACAGAAAGCCACTCAGGAGTTCAGTGATGTCCAAGGAGTAGTCGATTGTAGCTACAGAAAGCAACTCAGAAATTCAGTAATGTCCAAGGAGTAGTCAATTGTAGCTACAGAAAGCCACTCAGGAGTTCAGTAATGTCCAAGGAGTAGTCACTTGTAGCTACAGAAAGCCACTCAGAAGTTCAGTGATGTCCAAGAAGTAGTCACTTGTAGCTACAGAAAGCCTTTCAGAAGTTCAGTGATGTCCAAGGAGTAGTCGAATGTAGCTACAGAAAGCAACTCAGAAATTCAGTAATGTCCAAGGAGTAGTCACTTGTAGCTACAGAAAGCCAAACAATAGTTCAGTGATGTCCAAGGAGTAGTCACTTGTAGCTACAGAAAGCCTTTCAGAAGTTCAGTGATGTCCAAGGAGTAGTCACTTGCAGCTACAGAAAGCCTTTCAGAAGTTCAGTGATGTCCAAGGAGTAGTCACTTGTAGCTACAGAAAGCCTTTCAGAAGTTCAGTGATGTCCAAGGAGTAGTCACTTGCAGCTACAGAAAGCCTTTCAGAAGTTCAGTGATGTCCAAGGAGTAGTCGCCTGTAGCTACAGAAAGCCTTTCAGAAGTTCAGTGATGTCCAAGGAGTAGTCGCCTGTAGCTAAACGTAAACTGTTTTGCAGATGTGAATCAGTTAATAGTTATCGTTCTTTGTTCAGGTATTTTATAAGTGAGAAAGTTCTTTTTCGCACAGGTAGGCGGTCCCGACCATAACCAGACATTTGAGAGAAACATTTCGCAGTAATTGTAACGTTTTTTGTATTTTGTGCTCCCGAAAATGTTATGAATTTCCATTTTTCAAACACATATTTCAGCGCCAAGGAGGACTGGAGATCAATCAATTCAAGTACCCATGATGTACAATAACGCTGACCCTGATCAGAATCGGCAAAATATATATATGTAACATAAATAAAAAAAAGATTAATGCAAAAACAAAACGGAATGACCCTTCTAATGTAACGGGCATATTGTAAGAAGTTGAACAAATTACAGAAAAGTAATGAGCATAATGTAAGAAGTTGAGCAAATGAATGAAAAGTAACAGGCATAATGTGAGAAGTTGGACAAATGAAAGAAAAGTAACAGGCATAATGTGAGAAGTTGAGCAAATGAAAGAAAAGTAATGGGCATAATGTGAGAAGTTGGAAAAATGAAAAAGAATGTAGCGGGCATATTCTGATAAGGTAGACGAATGAAAGACAATGTAACGGGCGTACTGTAAGACATGAAACGAAACACGAGTATGTTGTGAGAAATATCACAAAATAATTATTTCACAAGACGTTGAATACATTATTTCCCAATATGTTAGTAGTGGAATTTACTTTTTGTGTTAGCAATCATTGTAGTGATTGTTACAATTTCTAACCCGCTTCGGTAACCTTAAGGAACAGTCCCTGAATTAGCTCAGCAGTTGTTATATGTTAACACCGGAGGAAATGAAGGCATTACCTGTGTTTTAAACACGAGTTCCATCGTTCTAGATATTGATTTATTGATTGATTGACATCATATCAGTCTCGAAATACAATTGACTTCACGCTAGAGAGGGAACTAAAAGTCAGTTGTCGCCTTTGCTTTCGCGTATACGTTCGGAAATTGCATCTTGACGCATCTTGGTTTTCCATGCTTGCATGCCAGGCAATAAAGCCAGCCGCCAGTTAGATCTGTCCGTGACACGTTGTGCTGAGGCTACGATTGAAAGAAGGTGTTTGCTATGCACATGTCATGATAGGCACACAGCTCCAATAGCCATTGTCTAATTTTCGGTCAGACGGGTTTCTTGGAGGGGGACGATTTCGACTTGAAGCCTTCTGAGTACCTTTTACGAACATCGTTTGTCGCCTGGAGGAATTCTATTATACCCGTGGTCATGGAGCGTACGTTCCAACAGCCAATCTAAACTGTAGGTTTTTTTGCTATTGATTGATTTCTGACGTGATCTCTCTAGCGATTCACTGGATATAGTGGCGCGAGGACCGCTGTGGACAAACAAAACATACCCTCTCCCCTTCCATCAAGCAAAGAGTGACCGATACTACTTGGCACCGGAAACGTCGCAGGGGTTGTTAGACTGACATTGAGTTCAATGCCTGACTTCATAAATGACTTCAGCTGCTGATATAAATATCAAAATAATAATATATATTAATTTTTTTGAAACATTCGGCTACCAATGTCTTTATATCTGTGACAGGTGTTCAAATGAAAGCAGGACTTTTTGTTTTAGTTTTACTTGAATGGGTTATAGCTTGCTGGAACTACTATCATTAGTTATGGGCACCTGTGTCCTACTACTGCTAGGTGGCACACTTACCATGGGCCAGTCACTTGACAGAAAAAGAAACATTTTAGACAGCACTCTTTGTGTTTGCATGCAACAGCGTCCTGTGTTAACGTTTTTTGATGAATGATGATCCATGTTGGCTCTCAACCGACCACATTAATTCATGTGACTATCCAGGTTGTGGAACGCCTTATCCTGAACAATCGACGCATAACACAAGAGGCAAGTGTTTTACTGGGTACAGTGAACATTTTTAGTCATGAATACTCGCAGTTGTTATATAACACAAGAGGGAAGTCTTTTACTGGGTACAGTGAACATTTTTAGTCATGAATACTTGCAGTTGTTATATAACACAAGAGGTAGTGTTTTACTGGGTACAGTGAACATTTTTAGTCATGAATACTCGCAGTTGTTATATAACACAAGAGGGAAGTCTTTTACTGGGTACAGTGAACATTTTTAGTCATGAATACTTGCAGTTGTTTCGGAAGGTTAGTGAACGTTGGATGCCAACACAGCTCTCCACTTCCGACTGGCATTGAATAGTTCAAGTCTGCTTGGTCTAACACGGCAAACCTCACTATGGGCCATTTGCGGCAATGCGGCTGTGAGGTAATCCCACATCCACATTATAGCCCCGACCTCGCTCCAAGCGATTTCCTCCTGTTTGGACCCATGGAAGGTCAACATTTCAGCACTGATGATGAAGTGAAATAGGCTGTTCTGGATTGGTTCAGATATATACGCTGAAGCTGTCCAAGCATTACTTAAACACTGGGATAAGTGCATAAGACGTTGCATGAGATTATGTCGAAAAATAAAGTGCATTTTGACTACTTGAAAGAATATTTTTTTCTTTATAAAAAAGGCCCGGTTCGACTTGAACGCACATCGAATGATAAAAAAAAGCTACTAATGGTGACTCCTATTTTGTAACTGTCTCCACAGTCGTAGAAGTATGGACTGGTGGCTCATCGATACTCCATGATCGTGTTTGGGAATGGGTGCCAAGCCACGAGTCTTTAGAGAATGACCAGAATTGGGCATATAAACAACCGGACTTTTATAGTAAATAAATGTGAACCTGTGACATGATAAGTGTTTGTTACATGGACGGAGATAAGGAATATTTAAACATACAGCCAGACACATGTATAAACATGTAAGACGGGAGATGCATTGATGTATATAAGACAGACCATACATTCAACGATAGACATACATACAGACAAACACGCGGGCATGGAGGCAGACAGGCAGATAGATATACATACTTATGTAAATTAACTGATAAATATGTATACATATCATTATATAAAAAAGATAGATAAATAAATACATTTATAAATATATATATATATATATATATATATATATATATATATATAGATAGATAGATAGATAGAAAGATATGTAGATAGCTGGAAAGATAAATAGATATATAGATATATAGATAAATAGATAGGTAGATAGATAGATTTATATATATATATATATATATATATATATATATATATATAGATAGATAGAGATTTAGATAGATGGATAGA
>JAVGWX010000020.1:14886891-15034391 GCA_036924085.1 Ariolimax columbianus | reverse complement strand
GGCGCTACGTTTAAACTAGTTATACCTGTGTCGTATCTCACGGGTTAGTTCTGCCGGTTCACCTTTACGAATATGGCGTGTGGGAATTTTAGATGCTACTATGATGAACTGAATACAGCTGGGGAGAGATGCCAGACTCACTTACACGCTGAGTGTTGTCCATACGACCTCTTGTGGTTATCGAAAAGGCACGACAAACTGCGTTAGATGCCTTCCCACCTTTCTACCCTGCGGGTTACATGTTTACGGAAAGTAACCCTAAGGCAAAATCTGCATCCTATGCTATCTCCAGTCGTCTCGATGAATGTCTTGCCACTGGCAAAAGGTAGCGTAGGCTCTGTGAGCTAGGTTGACAAAAAGCGCAGTTTCTTCCTCACTTTAATCCAAATATCCGCGCAAGTCACCCATTTCAGCGGACACAGCAAGAGATACGACTGTCCACACGGCTGAACAAAGAGAGTGGTCTTCATCACTTGTGATGGAAAAACTATCAATTACACTTATCATGAGTGGCCGAGGTTATTCTACTGATCAGTAGACACATTATTCGCCATTTACATAGATAGACGGGGATGGCGTAGGCTAGTGGTTAAGTGATACGGTCCCCAATCCGAATGTGCTGAGTTCGATCTCCATCCCTGCACCAGCCGTTACTCTGGGGAAGCAAACCCTTAGAAAATTCAGGAGTAATAGCACCCTTTCATAAAATGCAAGCCGCAGTCAGATGCACTGGGTCGATCATAGCAAAATAATAACCATAGTGCAGCGCTTACCACCTTGGGAAATAAAAGATATAAGGCGAACGCAAAAAAAACACCAAATAGACTAAGCACCAGTGAGTCTGCCGAGTGTGCAATCAATTGATTCTTAGTAAATTACCAGAGCAGTTTTTGATGGCTGCCACGTGATGTCCCCAATCTTAAATCGTATACGATTGTCAATAGGTGGATCTTGTAACACTGAATGTACAATAACAAGGGCATGTCGGCCCAACAATACAAATTGCAAACTTAACTAACGAATTTTCCGTAAAAGAGAGCTCATTTAGTAGGTTAATTGAATATGTGAGAGATTGCTTAAGTACGCTTTATGATACAAGGAAGACGCGATTAGTTAACGTGTAACTTAAGTTCTGCTTGGATTCATTTAATTAAGACACGTTTTCACGCAGTTTTGAACAGCTGCTACGGAATGAGCCCTGCTACTTGTAAATCCCTTTTCAAGCTTTGTAGCGGAAGATTGAGAACAAACGTAGAAGAAGAAGAAGAGGAAGAAACTGAAGCTGAGCCAACTCGCCGCTCTAAGTATTTTGGTGCATTGAATAGATATTCCAGCAGATGATGAATGCCAAGGTCAGGGCTCTCGCTTTCAATAGCATGGCTATCGCAGTAATGGCATACTGGTGTGAGGTTTAGATTATACGCAAATCCCAGGCAAAGAAGATTTGAATTACAGAGAAAGCAATGGAGGAGAGTTCTAAGAGACCATATCCACGACCAGAGATCCGAGATGTCGTCAACTCTGCGTCAATGCAAAAGTACAGATGGGCCGGCCATGTTGACCGCATTTCTTACGATATTTGGACTGGAAATGTATCTTTCTAGTGTCAACCACCAGCGTAGCCACCGACTAACGAGATCCAGAGATGATATCCACAACACTATTACACCATAACGGTACTCCAGGGCGTAGGACAGGCAGAGATTCAATTAGCGTTTGGCTATTTGGCTTCAGACACAATTGCCTGATTGAATACCGAGATTCCAGTATTCAAATAAATAACTTTAGAAACTTTGTTAGTGATCAAGATCGAACAATTATGCTGGATGAAGAGCCATTGGAAAAAGTGGAAGCATTTACCTATTTTGATAACTCAATAGAGACATCATGAGATACATATATAAGGATCCGCATTGGATGCGCATGAATGGCATTCCTGGCGCTAAATAACAAATGGAAATCCAGAGGAATCAAGATTGACACTAACGTTAGAATGACGCCAGTGCCAAATCGTTGCTGCAGTATTGAGCGATCAGGTGGACCATACAATAGAGACCATACAATAGAGACCATACAATAGAGACCATACAATAGAGACCATACAACCATACAATAGAGACCATACAATAGAGACCATACAATAGAGACCATACAATAGAGACCATGCAATAGAGACCATTCAATAGAGACCATACAATACAGACCATACAATAGAGACCATACAATAGAGACCATACAATAGACCATACAATAGAGACCATACAATAGAGACCATACAATAGAGACCATACAACAAAAGATGCCCTATGAAGGTAATTTGCATAAAGTTGCAGAATATGGCGGGGACATACTTTGACATGGAATCCTCGAGAGAAAAGAAAGCGAGGTAAGTCCAAACATACATGAATAATGTGATAAGGAAATATAATTAAATTATTCCATCTGAAGAAAGGCACAAAAAACTGTATAGGGCCGTCTGTACATATGCCTTTTGTCACTTCTTCACTGGGTGAAGCAACAGGCTTTGATTTTGAACTTACGAAGCTAATTTATCATTTGAGTTTACACGTCACATACATTTAATTTGATACCTTTGTTTCTCCAAATTTTAGACTGGTGGACTAAAAAGAAAGAAACAAATCTACTGATTGTTAAATTATTGTTTAAGCCGATAGTGAAACATCTACTGATTGTTGAATTATTGTTTTAGTCGAGAGTGAAATATCTTCAGATTGTTGAATTATTGTTTTAGTCGAGGGTGAAACATCTTCAGATTGTTGAATTATTGTTTTAGTCGTGGGTGAAATATTGTCAGTTTTGTTGAATTATTGTTTTAGTCGAGGGTGAAACATCTTCAGATTGTTGAATTATTGTTTTAGTCGTTGGTGAAATATTGTCAGTTTTGTTGAATTATTGTTTTAGTCGAGAGTGAAATATTGTCAGTTTTGTTGAATTATTGTTTTAGTCGAGAGTGAAGTATTGTCAGTTTTGTTGAATTATTGTTTTAGTCGAGAGTGAAATATTGTCAGTTTTGTTGAATTATTGTTTTAGCCGACAATAATACATTTACTGTTTGCTAACCTAATCTTTCAACCAAAAATGATACATTTAAAGTGTGTTGACCTAGTTTTTACCACACTGTGCTAAATTTATGGTTTTCTTACTTATTATTTTTACATTTTGTTGAATTTGTTTCAGCCTTAATATTGCACTTCTATGTTTTCCATTGACTTGTATTCCTCTGAAACTATTAATTCTCTTGCCCAGTTGTTTTTGTTTGAATAATTAAATCACTGTGTTATCCAATCTGGAAAAAAAAATTAGTAAAATCAACATGTTTCTTAGGGTCAGAGACAGAAAATGTGAAAAATAAAATCGAATAGAAATATATATTTGTGTTTAATTTGGTATCCCTCTATTGCAAGTTGACTATCTGCAGTGTCCTCATATGTCCATGATTCTGTTAACCCTATTATATCTGGTTTTTCTTCTTCTACATACAGTTCCAATTCTTCTCTTTTATTTACTATGCTTCTCACATGTACATAAATACATTTTAGTTATTAATTTTGTTGTTTTTACAATTTTTGCTTTTACTTTATCATTTTTTTTCTGCTTTTCCATTTATTATTTTGCACTTACCTACCACAACTCGCTCCTTTGGTTGCAACTTTATATCCTCCTATTGTAGGCCTATATCTAGTCGCATACGTTATAGGCCTGATTAGTTTAACATTGTAACACAATGATTTAACAAATACTTCGATACAGCCTGCTGTCATATCTCATTGGCATGTAAACCTCTCTTGTCTAGCATTTTTCTTTTGTCTACTTTCACATCAATACATTCCATTCCCATGCCCGCACACATCGCCTGTAACCTAAGGTTGATACCCATTATCTTACTATCTAAATAGTCTGACCCATCTGCTCTGTCTAAAATACCCATCATTGTGATCTTTCTGAACTTTTTTGTTCTGAAGTGTTCCCATAAGACCTTTATATCTTTGCATCATTATTTCTGTACCATCTGTCTTTACATTATTAGTTCCTGCCAATACTACAGTATAACTGTTTGCTCTGTTATCTATCCTCTTTATTTTTCACTCTATATGCTATTTTTGCTCATTCAAATTCCATTTTTTCTAACATTGTGTTGTTTAGACAAATGTCTGCGAACCTCCCTAACCATTGAATCCCCTACTACCAATACTGAACCCTCCCCTATATCCACATACTTCTCTGCAAAGCTCTTTGCCGTGTGAACTGTTTCCTTACTAAAATCTTCTTTACTTCCAATTCCTATTACCTTCTCCAAACGATACCTAACTGACAACCCACACCTAACTGACAACCCACACCTAACTGACTGTGGTTTAATGTTATCACCTCGACTATCCAACTGCAGCTTCTTTAAAACTTTCTCAATTTTCTCTTGTTTTCCTTCAATTTTCTTTTGCCTCTTTTCTATCTCCTCCAATCTCTTCTCCATCCAATCTCACAAATATCTCACTCCACTAGAGCCTGTCTCTCTTCTACTCTACATAATCTACATTCTTCTTCTTCTTCATCTTCTGCGTACGCAGTCAGACAGTAACCATTATTTTTTCGAAAAAAGCGGCGGTCATCCTGAGGCTGTCGCCACTGCCATAGAGCTTGTCTTGCAGTTCCACTGGTGGTGGCCACATCTGCTCTCTCTGATCCTCGTATGTCGGACAGTTATGCAGCAGATGTTCAGCGGTCATTTTACCAGTACCGCACGGGCATTCGTCGGTACTCCCTATCTTCAATTTGTTGAATAGGTGGTACCTCAGTCTATTGTGGCCAGTGCGAAGTCTGAAGACGACGACCTGCTCTCTTCGGTTAAACTGGTAATAGGCATCGTTTTTGGTGTAACCAGTATGTTCGGTTTCCCATTTGGTCATGTATCTGGCTTTGATACGCCGTTTTGACTCTTCGTACGTCATGCTAGTATCAGTTTGTGGTAGTCTTGCACCTTCTTTTGCCAGTCTGTCTGCCTCCTCGTTGCCTTGGATGTTGCAGTGTGATGGGACCCACTGTACCACTACCCTTTTTGGTGCGGACTGCTGGCACAGTTTGCAGAGTCCTGCTCTTAAGTCATTAAGCTCAGTATTTTTCTGGCTTTTTAGCGCTGTGACTACGGCGAGTGCATCTGTAAGCAGGACTATATGGCTTTCATTTTCACTGTGTGTCACCATTTCTTCCACTGCCGCCCTCAGTGCCTCTGTCTCCGCTCTGAAATTGCTTGTGTATTTTCCAGTAGCAAATGACAGTGTTATTTTTCTGCCATTTGGTAGGGTCAGGGATGCTACTGCCCCTCCGTAATGTGTTGTATTTGTTACGGAACCGTCGGTGTATGCATGGGTCCAGTCCATGCTTGGGTAGTTTTCCGTTTTGTAACTCAGGGTAGTATCACTTCTTTGTTTTTCAGACTGGCAGTTTTTGTTTCTAATACCTGGTATATTTTCTACCATCTCTGGAAATATATGCTGCCCCCAAGTAGGTTATCGTACAGTAGGGATGGGCTTTGGTGTTGTTAGTGCAATCGTGGGGTCTTCGTGCATCTTTGCTTTGGCTATTTCTGCAAAGTTTCTTCGCTTTAGTTTCCCACTTCCGAAATTGTTAAGTGTCTGGTGCATTGGATGGTCAGTCAGTTTTCGGAGTTTCTCTGACTGCAGCTGGGCTCTGCAGTCTCTTCTATCGGTCATGGATTGCAGTTTTGTAATCTTTATCAAGTTCTACAATTGGCGTTGACTTCATGCCACCTGTTATAATTCTCATGGCTTGGTTTTGAAGTTTCCTAACTTTATCGAAGTTCGCCTTCGCTGCTGTTGTCCATGCCGCAATGCTATACTCGAGAACTGATCTCACTCTTCCAGTGTACAGTTTCTTTAGTATGCCCTAGTCTGCCCCCCAGCTTGTGCCAGCAAGTTTCCTCTTGATTGCCATTCTTTCTCAGGCTTTCATTCGGTTTCTCTCAATCTGACTTTTCCATGTCATGCGCCGATCAAATGTGACTCCCAGATAGGTTCGGTTGTCGTTTGGCTGCAGGGATTTGCCCTTTAGACTTAATTTGGTACTTTGGGGTTTTAATTAAAGCGAGAATATTGTGCATGTGGTTTTCTCCTCGTGTAATATATAATATATAATAAAATGCAAGCCGCAGTCAGATGCACTGGGTCGATCATAGCAAAATAATAACCATAGTGCAGCGCTTACCACCTTGGGAAATAAAAGATATAAGGCGAATGCAAAAAAAACACCAAATAGACTAAGCACCAGTGAGTCTGCCGAGTGTGCAATCAATTGATTCTTAGTAAATTACCAGAGCAGTTTTTGATGGCTGCCACGTGATGTCCCCAATCTTAAATCGTATACGATTGTCAATAGGTGGATCTTGTAACACTGAATGTACAATAACAAGGGCATGTCGGCCCAACAATACAAATTGCAAACTTAACTAACGAATTTTCCGTAAAAGAGAGCTCATTTAGTAGGTTAATTGAATATGTGAGAGATTGCTTAAGTACGCTTTATGATACAAGGAAGACGCGATTAGTTAACGTGTAACTTAAGTTCTGCTTGGATTCATTTAATTAAGACACGTTTTCACGCAGTTTTGAACAGCTGCTACGGAATGAGCCCTGCTACTTGTAAATCCCTTTTCAAGCTTTGTAGCGGAAGATTGAGAACAAACGTAGAAGAAGAAGAAGAGGAAGAAACTGAAGCTGAGCCAACTCGCCGCTCTAAGTATTTTGGTGCATTGAATAGATATTCCAGCAGATGATGAATGCCAAGGTCAGGGCTCTCGCTTTCAATAGCATGGCTATCGCAGTAATGGCATACTGGTGTGAGGTTTAGATTATACGCAAATCCCAGGCAAAGAAGATTTGAATTACAGAGAAAGCAATGGAGGAGAGTTCTAAGAGACCATATCCACGACCAGAGATCCGAGATGTCGTCAACTCTGCGTCAATGCAAAAGTACAGATGGGCCGGCCATGTTGACCGCATTTCTTACGATATTTGGACTGGAAATGTATCTTTCTAGTGTCAACCACCAGCGTAGCCACCGACTAACGAGATCCAGAGATGATATCCACAACACTATTACACCATAACGGTACTCCAGGGCGTAGGACAGGCAGAGATTCAATTAGCGTTTGGCTATTTGGCTTCAGACACAATTGCCTGATTGAATACCGAGATTCCAGTATTCAAATAAATAACTTTAGAAACTTTGTTAGTGATCAAGATCGAACAATTATGCTGGATGAAGAGCCATTGGAAAAAGTGGAAGCATTTACCTATTTTGATAACTCAATAGAGACATCATGAGATACATATATAAGGATCCGCATTGGATGCGCATGAATGGCATTCCTGGCGCTAAATAACAAATGGAAATCCAGAGGAATCAAGATTGACACTAACGTTAGAATGACGCCAGTGCCAAATCGTTGCTGCAGTATTGAGCGATCAGGTGGACCATACAATAGAGACCATACAATAGAGACCATACAATAGAGACCATACAATAGAGACCATACAACCATACAATAGAGACCATACAATAGAGACCATACAATAGAGACCATACAATAGAGACCATGCAATAGAGACCATTCAATAGAGACCATACAATACAGACCATACAATAGAGACCATACAATAGAGACCATACAATAGAGACCATACAACAAAAGATGCCCTATGAAGGTAATTTGCATAAAGTTGCAGAATATGGCGGGGACATACTTTGACATGGAATCCTCGAGAGAAAAGAAAGCGAGGTAAGTCCAAACATACATGACTAATGTGATAAGGAAATATAATTAAATTATTCCATCTGAAGAAAGGCACAAAAAACTGTATAGGGCCGTCTGTACATATGCCTTTTGTCACTTCTTCACTGGGTGAAGCAACAGGCTTTGATTTTGAACTTACGAAGCTAATTTATCATTTGAGTTTACACGTCACATACATTTAATTTGATACCTTTGTTTCTCCAAATTTTAGACTGGTGGACTAAAAAGAAAGAAACAAATCTACTGATTGTTAAATTATTGTTTAAGCCGATAGTGAAACATCTACTGATTGTTGAATTATTGTTTTAGTCGAGAGTGAAATATCTTCAGATTGTTGAATTATTGTTTTAGTCGAGGGTGAAACATCTTCAGATTGTTGAATTATTGTTTTAGTCGTGGGTGAAATATTGTCAGTTTTGTTGAATTATTGTTTTAGTCGAGGGTGAAACATCTTCAGATTGTTGAATTATTGTTTTAGTCGTTGGTGAAATATTGTCAGTTTTGTTGAATTATTGTTTTAGTCGAGAGTGAAATATTGTCAGTTTTGTTGAATTATTGTTTTAGTCGAGAGTGAAGTATTGTCAGTTTTGTTGAATTATTGTTTTAGTCGAGAGTGAAATATTGTCAGTTTTGTTGAATTATTGTTTTAGCCGACAATAATACATTTACTGTTTGCTAACCTAATCTTTCAACCAAAAATGATACATTTAAAGTGTGTTGACCTAGTTTTTACCACACTGTGCTAAATTTATGGTTTTCTTACTTATTATTTTTACATTTTGTTGAATTTGTTTCAGCCTTAATATTGCACTTCTATGTTTTCCATTGACTTGTATTCCTCTGAAACTATTAATTCTCTTGCCCAGTTGTTTTTGTTTGAATAATTAAATCACTGTGTTATCCAATCTGGAAAAAAAAATTAGTAAAATCAACATGTTTCTTAGGGTCAGAGACAGAAAATGTGAAAAATAAAATCGAATAGAAATATATATTTGTGTTTAATTTGGTATCCCTCTATTGCAAGTTGACTATCTGCAGTGTCCTCATATGTCCATGATTCTGTTAACCCTATTATATCTGGTTTTTCTTCTTCTACATACAGTTCCAATTCTTCTCTTTTATTTACTATGCTTCTCACATGTACATAAATACATTTTAGTTATTAATTTTGTTGTTTTTACAATTTTTGCTTTTACTTTATCATTTTTTTTCTGCTTTTCCATTTATTATTTTGCACTTACCTACCACAACTCGCTCCTTTGGTTGCAACTTTATATCCTCCTATTGTAGGCCTATATCTAGTCGCATACGTTATAGGCCTGATTAGTTTAACATTGTAACACAATGATTTAACAAATACTTCGATACAGCCTGCTGTCATATCTTATTGGCATGTAAACCTCTCTTGTCTAGCATTTTTCTTTTGTCTACTTTCACATCAATACATTCCATTCCCATGCCCGCACACATCGCCTGTAACCTAAGGTTGATACCCATTATCTTACTATCTAAATAGTCTGACCCATCTGCTCTGTCTAAAATACCCATCATTGTGATCTTTCTGAACTTTTTTGTTCTGAAGTGTTCCCATAAGACCTTTATATCTTTGCATCATTATTTCTGTACCATCTGTCTTTACATTATTAGTTCCTGCCAATACTACAGTATAACTGTTTGCTCTGTTATCTATCCTCTTTATTTTTCACTCTATATGCTATTTTTGCTCATTCAAATTCCATTTTTTCTAACATTGTGTTGTTTAGACAAATGTCTGCGAACCTCCCTAACCATTGAATCCCCTACTACCAATACTGAACCCTCCCCTATATCCACATACTTCTCTGCAAAGCTCTTTGCCGTGTGAACTGTTTCCTTACTAAAATCTTCTTTACTTCCAATTCCTATTACCTTCTCCAAACGATACCTAACTGACAACCCACACCTAACTGACAACCCACACCTAACTGACTGTGGTTTAATGTTATCACCTCGACTATCCAACTGCAGCTTCTTTAAAACTTTCTCAATTTTCTCTTGTTTTCCTTCAATTTTCTTTTGCCTCTTTTCTATCTCCTCCAATCTCTTCTCCATCCAATCTCACAAATATCTCACTCCACTAGAGCCTGTCTCTCTTCTACTCTACATAATCTACATTCTTCTTCTTCTTCATCTTCTGCGTACGCAGTCAGACAGTAACCATTATTTTTTCGAAAAAAGCGGCGGTCATCCTGAGGCTGTCGCCACTGCCATAGAGCTTGTCTTGCAGTTCCACTGGTGGTGGCCACATCTGCTCTCTCTGATCCTCGTATGTCGGACAGTTATGCAGCAGATGTTCAGCGGTCATTTTACCAGTACCGCACGGGCATTCGTCGGTACTCCCTATCTTCAATTTGTTGAATAGGTGGTACCTCAGTCTATTGTGGCCAGTGCGAAGTCTGAAGACGACGACCTGCTCTCTTCGGTTAAACTGGTAATAGGCATCGTTTTTGGTGTAACCAGTATGTTCGGTTTCCCATTTGGTCATGTATCTGGCTTTGATACGCCGTTTTGACTCTTCGTACGTCATGCTAGTATCAGTTTGTGGTAGTCTTGCACCTTCTTTTGCCAGTCTGTCTGCCTCCTCGTTGCCTTGGATGTTGCAGTGTGATGGGACCCACTGTACCACTACCCTTTTTGGTGCGGACTGCTGGCACAGTTTGCAGAGTCCTGCTCTTAAGTCATTAAGCTCAGTATTTTTCTGGCTTTTTAGCGCTGTGACTACGGCGAGTGCATCTGTAAGCAGGACTATATGGCTTTCATTTTCACTGTGTGTCACCATTTCTTCCACTGCCGCCCTCAGTGCCTCTGTCTCCGCTCTGAAATTGCTTGTGTATTTTCCAGTAGCAAATGACAGTGTTATTTTTCTGCCATTTGGTAGGGTCAGGGATGCTACTGCCCCTCCGTAATGTGTTGTATTTGTTACGGAACCGTCGGTGTATGCATGGGTCCAGTCCATGCTTGGGTAGTTTTCCGTTTTGTAACTCAGGGTAGTATCACTTCTTTGTTTTTCAGACTGGCAGTTTTTGTTTCTAATACCTGGTATATTTTCTACCATCTCTGGAAATATATGCTGCCCCCAAGTAGGTTATCGTACAGTAGGGATGGGCTTTGGTGTTGTTAGTGCAATCGTGGGGTCTTCGTGCATCTTTGCTTTGGCTATTTCTGCAAAGTTTCTTCGCTTTAGTTTCCCACTTCCGAAATTGTTAAGTGTCTGGTGCATTGGATGGTCAGTCAGTTTTCGGAGTTTCTCTGACTGCAGCTGGGCTCTGCAGTCTCTTCTATCGGTCATGGATTGCAGTTTTGTAATCTTTATCAAGTTCTACAATTGGCGTTGACTTCATGCCACCTGTTATAATTCTCATGGCTTGGTTTTGAAGTTTCCTAACTTTATCGAAGTTCGCCTTCGCTGCTGTTGTCCATGCCGCAATGCTATACTCGAGAACTGATCTCACTCTTCCAGTGTACAGTTTCTTTAGTATGCCCTAGTCTGCCCCCCAGCTTGTGCCAGCAAGTTTCCTCTTGATTGCCATTCTTTCTCAGGCTTTCATTCGGTTTCTCTCAATCTGACTTTTCCATGTCATGCGCCGATCAAATGTGACTCCCAGATAGGTTCGGTTGTCGTTTGGCTGCAGGGATTTGCCCTTTAGACTTAATTTGGTACTTTGGGGTTTTAATTAAAGCGAGAATATTGTGCATGTGGTTTTCTCCTCGTGTAATATATAATATATAATAAAATGCAAGCCGCAGTCAGATGCACTGGGTCGATCATAGCAAAATAATAACCATAGTGCAGCGCTTACCACCTTGGGAAATAAAAGATATAAGGCGAATGCAAAAAAAACACCAAATAGACTAAGCACCAGTGAGTCTGCCGAGTGTGCAATCAATTGATTCTTAGTAAATTACCAGAGCAGTTTTTGATGGCTGCCACGTGATGTCCCCAATCTTAAATCGTATACGATTGTCAATAGGTGGATCTTGTAACACTGAATGTACAATAACAAGGGCATGTCGGCCCAACAATACAAATTGCAAACTTAACTAACGAATTTTCCGTAAAAGAGAGCTCATTTAGTAGGTTAATTGAATATGTGAGAGATTGCTTAAGTACGCTTTATGATACAAGGAAGACGCGATTAGTTAACGTGTAACTTAAGTTCTGCTTGGATTCATTTAATTAAGACACGTTTTCACGCAGTTTTGAACAGCTGCTACGGAATGAGCCCTGCTACTTGTAAATCCCTTTTCAAGCTTTGTAGCGGAAGATTGAGAACAAACGTAGAAGAAGAAGAAGAGGAAGAAACTGAAGCTGAGCCAACTCGCCGCTCTAAGTATTTTGGTGCATTGAATAGATATTCCAGCAGATGATGAATGCCAAGGTCAGGGCTCTCGCTTTCAATAGCATGGCTATCGCAGTAATGGCATACTGGTGTGAGGTTTAGATTATACGCAAATCCCAGGCAAAGAAGATTTGAATTACAGAGAAAGCAATGGAGGAGAGTTCTAAGAGACCATATCCACGACCAGAGATCCGAGATGTCGTCAACTCTGCGTCAATGCAAAAGTACAGATGGGCCGGCCATGTTGACCGCATTTCTTACGATATTTGGACTGGAAATGTATCTTTCTAGTGTCAACCACCAGCGTAGCCACCGACTAACGAGATCCAGAGATGATATCCACAACACTATTACACCATAACGGTACTCCAGGGCGTAGGACAGGCAGAGATTCAATTAGCGTTTGGCTATTTGGCTTCAGACACAATTGCCTGATTGAATACCGAGATTCCAGTATTCAAATAAATAACTTTAGAAACTTTGTTAGTGATCAAGATCGAACAATTATGCTGGATGAAGAGCCATTGGAAAAAGTGGAAGCATTTACCTATTTTGATAACTCAATAGAGACATCATGAGATACATATATAAGGATCCGCATTGGATGCGCATGAATGGCATTCCTGGCGCTAAATAACAAATGGAAATCCAGAGGAATCAAGATTGACACTAACGTTAGAATGACGCCAGTGCCAAATCGTTGCTGCAGTATTGAGCGATCAGGTGGACCATACAATAGAGACCATACAATAGAGACCATACAATAGAGACCATACAATAGAGACCATACAACCATACAATAGAGACCATACAATAGAGACCATACAATAGAGACCATACAATAGAGACCATGCAATAGAGACCATTCAATAGAGACCATACAATACAGACCATACAATAGAGACCATACAATAGAGACCATACAATAGAGACCATACAACAAAAGATGCCCTATGAAGGTAATTTGCATAAAGTTGCAGAATATGGCGGGGACATACTTTGACATGGAATCCTCGAGAGAAAAGAAAGCGAGGTAAGTCCAAACATACATGACTAATGTGATAAGGAAATATAATTAAATTATTCCATCTGAAGAAAGGCACAAAAAACTGTATAGGGCCGTCTGTACATATGCCTTTTGTCACTTCTTCACTGGGTGAAGCAACAGGCTTTGATTTTGAACTTACGAAGCTAATTTATCATTTGAGTTTACACGTCACATACATTTAATTTGATACCTTTGTTTCTCCAAATTTTAGACTGGTGGACTAAAAAGAAAGAAACAAATCTACTGATTGTTAAATTATTGTTTAAGCCGATAGTGAAACATCTACTGATTGTTGAATTATTGTTTTAGTCGAGAGTGAAATATCTTCAGATTGTTGAATTATTGTTTTAGTCGAGGGTGAAACATCTTCAGATTGTTGAATTATTGTTTTAGTCGTGGGTGAAATATTGTCAGTTTTGTTGAATTATTGTTTTAGTCGAGGGTGAAACATCTTCAGATTGTTGAATTATTGTTTTAGTCGTTGGTGAAATATTGTCAGTTTTGTTGAATTATTGTTTTAGTCGAGAGTGAAATATTGTCAGTTTTGTTGAATTATTGTTTTAGTCGAGAGTGAAGTATTGTCAGTTTTGTTGAATTATTGTTTTAGTCGAGAGTGAAATATTGTCAGTTTTGTTGAATTATTGTTTTAGCCGACAATAATACATTTACTGTTTGCTAACCTAATCTTTCAACCAAAAATGATACATTTAAAGTGTGTTGACCTAGTTTTTACCACACTGTGCTAAATTTATGGTTTTCTTACTTATTATTTTTACATTTTGTTGAATTTGTTTCAGCCTTAATATTGCACTTCTATGTTTTCCATTGACTTGTATTCCTCTGAAACTATTAATTCTCTTGCCCAGTTGTTTTTGTTTGAATAATTAAATCACTGTGTTATCCAATCTGGAAAAAAAAATTAGTAAAATCAACATGTTTCTTAGGGTCAGAGACAGAAAATGTGAAAAATAAAATCGAATAGAAATATATATTTGTGTTTAATTTGGTATCCCTCTATTGCAAGTTGACTATCTGCAGTGTCCTCATATGTCCATGATTCTGTTAACCCTATTATATCTGGTTTTTCTTCTTCTACATACAGTTCCAATTCTTCTCTTTTATTTACTATGCTTCTCACATGTACATAAATACATTTTAGTTATTAATTTTGTTGTTTTTACAATTTTTGCTTTTACTTTATCATTTTTTTTCTGCTTTTCCATTTATTATTTTGCACTTACCTACCACAACTCGCTCCTTTGGTTGCAACTTTATATCCTCCTATTGTAGGCCTATATCTAGTCGCATACGTTATAGGCCTGATTAGTTTAACATTGTAACACAATGATTTAACAAATACTTCGATACAGCCTGCTGTCATATCTTATTGGCATGTAAACCTCTCTTGTCTAGCATTTTTCTTTTGTCTACTTTCACATCAATACATTCCATTCCCATGCCCGCACACATCGCCTGTAACCTAAGGTTGATACCCATTATCTTACTATCTAAATAGTCTGACCCATCTGCTCTGTCTAAAATACCCATCATTGTGATCTTTCTGAACTTTTTTGTTCTGAAGTGTTCCCATAAGACCTTTATATCTTTGCATCATTATTTCTGTACCATCTGTCTTTACATTATTAGTTCCTGCCAATACTACAGTATAACTGTTTGCTCTGTTATCTATCCTCTTTATTTTTCACTCTATATGCTATTTTTGCTCATTCAAATTCCATTTTTTCTAACATTGTGTTGTTTAGACAAATGTCTGCGAACCTCCCTAACCATTGAATCCCCTACTACCAATACTGAACCCTCCCCTATATCCACATACTTCTCTGCAAAGCTCTTTGCCGTGTGAACTGTTTCCTTACTAAAATCTTCTTTACTTCCAATTCCTATTACCTTCTCCAAACGATACCTAACTGACAACCCACACCTAACTGACAACCCACACCTAACTGACTGTGGTTTAATGTTATCACCTCGACTATCCAACTGCAGCTTCTTTAAAACTTTCTCAATTTTCTCTTGTTTTCCTTCAATTTTCTTTTGCCTCTTTTCTATCTCCTCCAATCTCTTCTCCATCCAATCTCACAAATATCTCACTCCACTAGAGCCTGTCTCTCTTCTACTCTACATAATCTACATTCTTCTTCTTCTTCATCTTCTGCGTACGCAGTCAGACAGTAACCATTATTTTTTCGAAAAAAGCGGCGGTCATCCTGAGGCTGTCGCCACTGCCATAGAGCTTGTCTTGCAGTTCCACTGGTGGTGGCCACATCTGCTCTCTCTGATCCTCGTATGTCGGACAGTTATGCAGCAGATGTTCAGCGGTCATTTTACCAGTACCGCACGGGCATTCGTCGGTACTCCCTATCTTCAATTTGTTGAATAGGTGGTACCTCAGTCTATTGTGGCCAGTGCGAAGTCTGAAGACGACGACCTGCTCTCTTCGGTTAAACTGGTAATAGGCATCGTTTTTGGTGTAACCAGTATGTTCGGTTTCCCATTTGGTCATGTATCTGGCTTTGATACGCCGTTTTGACTCTTCGTACGTCATGCTAGTATCAGTTTGTGGTAGTCTTGCACCTTCTTTTGCCAGTCTGTCTGCCTCCTCGTTGCCTTGGATGTTGCAGTGTGATGGGACCCACTGTACCACTACCCTTTTTGGTGCGGACTGCTGGCACAGTTTGCAGAGTCCTGCTCTTAAGTCATTAAGCTCAGTATTTTTCTGGCTTTTTAGCGCTGTGACTACGGCGAGTGCATCTGTAAGCAGGACTATATGGCTTTCATTTTCACTGTGTGTCACCATTTCTTCCACTGCCGCCCTCAGTGCCTCTGTCTCCGCTCTGAAATTGCTTGTGTATTTTCCAGTAGCAAATGACAGTGTTATTTTTCTGCCATTTGGTAGGGTCAGGGATGCTACTGCCCCTCCGTAATGTGTTGTATTTGTTACGGAACCGTCGGTGTATGCATGGGTCCAGTCCATGCTTGGGTAGTTTTCCGTTTTGTAACTCAGGGTAGTATCACTTCTTTGTTTTTCAGACTGGCAGTTTTTGTTTCTAATACCTGGTATATTTTCTACCATCTCTGGAAATATATGCTGCCCCCAAGTAGGTTATCGTACAGTAGGGATGGGCTTTGGTGTTGTTAGTGCAATCGTGGGGTCTTCGTGCATCTTTGCTTTGGCTATTTCTGCAAAGTTTCTTCGCTTTAGTTTCCCACTTCCGAAATTGTTAAGTGTCTGGTGCATTGGATGGTCAGTCAGTTTTCGGAGTTTCTCTGACTGCAGCTGGGCTCTGCAGTCTCTTCTATCGGTCATGGATTGCAGTTTTGTAATCTTTATCAAGTTCTACAATTGGCGTTGACTTCATGCCACCTGTTATAATTCTCATGGCTTGGTTTTGAAGTTTCCTAACTTTATCGAAGTTCGCCTTCGCTGCTGTTGTCCATGCCGCAATGCTATACTCGAGAACTGATCTCACTCTTCCAGTGTACAGTTTCTTTAGTATGCCCTAGTCTGCCCCCCAGCTTGTGCCAGCAAGTTTCCTCTTGATTGCCATTCTTTCTCAGGCTTTCATTCGGTTTCTCTCAATCTGACTTTTCCATGTCATGCGCCGATCAAATGTGACTCCCAGATAGGTTCGGTTGTCGTTTGGCTGCAGGGATTTGCCCTTTAGACTTAATTTGGTACTTTGGGGTTTTAATTAAAGCGAGAATATTGTGCATGTGGTTTTCTCCTCGTGTAATATATAATATATAATAAAATGCAAGCCGCAGTCAGATGCACTGGGTCGATCATAGCAAAATAATAACCATAGTGCAGCGCTTACCACCTTGGGAAATAAAAGATATAAGGCGAATGCAAAAAAAACACCAAATAGACTAAGCACCAGTGAGTCTGCCGAGTGTGCAATCAATTGATTCTTAGTAAATTACCAGAGCAGTTTTTGATGGCTGCCACGTGATGTCCCCAATCTTAAATCGTATACGATTGTCAATAGGTGGATCTTGTAACACTGAATGTACAATAACAAGGGCATGTCGGCCCAACAATACAAATTGCAAACTTAACTAACGAATTTTCCGTAAAAGAGAGCTCATTTAGTAGGTTAATTGAATATGTGAGAGATTGCTTAAGTACGCTTTATGATACAAGGAAGACGCGATTAGTTAACGTGTAACTTAAGTTCTGCTTGGATTCATTTAATTAAGACACGTTTTCACGCAGTTTTGAACAGCTGCTACGGAATGAGCCCTGCTACTTGTAAATCCCTTTTCAAGCTTTGTAGCGGAAGATTGAGAACAAACGTAGAAGAAGAAGAAGAGGAAGAAACTGAAGCTGAGCCAACTCGCCGCTCTAAGTATTTTGGTGCATTGAATAGATATTCCAGCAGATGATGAATGCCAAGGTCAGGGCTCTCGCTTTCAATAGCATGGCTATCGCAGTAATGGCATACTGGTGTGAGGTTTAGATTATACGCAAATCCCAGGCAAAGAAGATTTGAATTACAGAGAAAGCAATGGAGGAGAGTTCTAAGAGACCATATCCACGACCAGAGATCCGAGATGTCGTCAACTCTGCGTCAATGCAAAAGTACAGATGGGCCGGCCATGTTGACCGCATTTCTTACGATATTTGGACTGGAAATGTATCTTTCTAGTGTCAACCACCAGCGTAGCCACCGACTAACGAGATCCAGAGATGATATCCACAACACTATTACACCATAACGGTACTCCAGGGCGTAGGACAGGCAGAGATTCAATTAGCGTTTGGCTATTTGGCTTCAGACACAATTGCCTGATTGAATACCGAGATTCCAGTATTCAAATAAATAACTTTAGAAACTTTGTTAGTGATCAAGATCGAACAATTATGCTGGATGAAGAGCCATTGGAAAAAGTGGAAGCATTTACCTATTTTGATAACTCAATAGAGACATCATGAGATACATATATAAGGATCCGCATTGGATGCGCATGAATGGCATTCCTGGCGCTAAATAACAAATGGAAATCCAGAGGAATCAAGATTGACACTAACGTTAGAATGACGCCAGTGCCAAATCGTTGCTGCAGTATTGAGCGATCAGGTGGACCATACAATAGAGACCATACAATAGAGACCATACAATAGAGACCATACAATAGAGACCATACAACCATACAATAGAGACCATACAATAGAGACCATACAATAGAGACCATACAATAGAGACCATGCAATAGAGACCATTCAATAGAGACCATACAATACAGACCATACAATAGAGACCATACAATAGAGACCATACAATAGACCATACAATAGAGACCATACAATAGAGACCATACAATAGAGACCATACAACAAAAGATGCCCTATGAAGGTAATTTGCATAAAGTTGCAGAATATGGCGGGGACATACTTTGACATGGAATCCTCGAGAGAAAAGAAAGCGAGGTAAGTCCAAACATACATGAATAATGTGATAAGGAAATATAATTAAATTATTCCATCTGAAGAAAGGCACAAAAAACTGTATAGGGCCGTCTGTACATATGCCTTTTGTCACTTCTTCACTGGGTGAAGCAACAGGCTTTGATTTTGAACTTACGAAGCTAATTTATCATTTGAGTTTACACGTCACATACATTTAATTTGATACCTTTGTTTCTCCAAATTTTAGACTGGTGGACTAAAAAGAAAGAAACAAATCTACTGATTGTTAAATTATTGTTTAAGCCGATAGTGAAACATCTACTGATTGTTGAATTATTGTTTTAGTCGAGAGTGAAATATCTTCAGATTGTTGAATTATTGTTTTAGTCGAGGGTGAAACATCTTCAGATTGTTGAATTATTGTTTTAGTCGTGGGTGAAATATTGTCAGTTTTGTTGAATTATTGTTTTAGTCGAGGGTGAAACATCTTCAGATTGTTGAATTATTGTTTTAGTCGTTGGTGAAATATTGTCAGTTTTGTTGAATTATTGTTTTAGTCGAGAGTGAAATATTGTCAGTTTTGTTGAATTATTGTTTTAGTCGAGAGTGAAGTATTGTCAGTTTTGTTGAATTATTGTTTTAGTCGAGAGTGAAATATTGTCAGTTTTGTTGAATTATTGTTTTAGCCGACAATAATACATTTACTGTTTGCTAACCTAATCTTTCAACCAAAAATGATACATTTAAAGTGTGTTGACCTAGTTTTTACCACACTGTGCTAAATTTATGGTTTTCTTACTTATTATTTTTACATTTTGTTGAATTTGTTTCAGCCTTAATATTGCACTTCTATGTTTTCCATTGACTTGTATTCCTCTGAAACTATTAATTCTCTTGCCCAGTTGTTTTTGTTTGAATAATTAAATCACTGTGTTATCCAATCTGGAAAAAAAAATTAGTAAAATCAACATGTTTCTTAGGGTCAGAGACAGAAAATGTGAAAAATAAAATCGAATAGAAATATATATTTGTGTTTAATTTGGTATCCCTCTATTGCAAGTTGACTATCTGCAGTGTCCTCATATGTCCATGATTCTGTTAACCCTATTATATCTGGTTTTTCTTCTTCTACATACAGTTCCAATTCTTCTCTTTTATTTACTATGCTTCTCACATGTACATAAATACATTTTAGTTATTAATTTTGTTGTTTTTACAATTTTTGCTTTTACTTTATCATTTTTTTTCTGCTTTTCCATTTATTATTTTGCACTTACCTACCACAACTCGCTCCTTTGGTTGCAACTTTATATCCTCCTATTGTAGGCCTATATCTAGTCGCATACGTTATAGGCCTGATTAGTTTAACATTGTAACACAATGATTTAACAAATACTTCGATACAGCCTGCTGTCATATCTCATTGGCATGTAAACCTCTCTTGTCTAGCATTTTTCTTTTGTCTACTTTCACATCAATACATTCCATTCCCATGCCCGCACACATCGCCTGTAACCTAAGGTTGATACCCATTATCTTACTATCTAAATAGTCTGACCCATCTGCTCTGTCTAAAATACCCATCATTGTGATCTTTCTGAACTTTTTTGTTCTGAAGTGTTCCCATAAGACCTTTATATCTTTGCATCATTATTTCTGTACCATCTGTCTTTACATTATTAGTTCCTGCCAATACTACAGTATAACTGTTTGCTCTGTTATCTATCCTCTTTATTTTTCACTCTATATGCTATTTTTGCTCATTCAAATTCCATTTTTTCTAACATTGTGTTGTTTAGACAAATGTCTGCGAACCTCCCTAACCATTGAATCCCCTACTACCAATACTGAACCCTCCCCTATATCCACATACTTCTCTGCAAAGCTCTTTGCCGTGTGAACTGTTTCCTTACTAAAATCTTCTTTACTTCCAATTCCTATTACCTTCTCCAAACGATACCTAACTGACAACCCACACCTAACTGACAACCCACACCTAACTGACTGTGGTTTAATGTTATCACCTCGACTATCCAACTGCAGCTTCTTTAAAACTTTCTCAATTTTCTCTTGTTTTCCTTCAATTTTCTTTTGCCTCTTTTCTATCTCCTCCAATCTCTTCTCCATCCAATCTCACAAATATCTCACTCCACTAGAGCCTGTCTCTCTTCTACTCTACATAATCTACATTCTTCTTCTTCTTCATCTTCTGCGTACGCAGTCAGACAGTAACCATTATTTTTTCGAAAAAAGCGGCGGTCATCCTGAGGCTGTCGCCACTGCCATAGAGCTTGTCTTGCAGTTCCACTGGTGGTGGCCACATCTGCTCTCTCTGATCCTCGTATGTCGGACAGTTATGCAGCAGATGTTCAGCGGTCATTTTACCAGTACCGCACGGGCATTCGTCGGTACTCCCTATCTTCAATTTGTTGAATAGGTGGTACCTCAGTCTATTGTGGCCAGTGCGAAGTCTGAAGACGACGACCTGCTCTCTTCGGTTAAACTGGTAATAGGCATCGTTTTTGGTGTAACCAGTATGTTCGGTTTCCCATTTGGTCATGTATCTGGCTTTGATACGCCGTTTTGACTCTTCGTACGTCATGCTAGTATCAGTTTGTGGTAGTCTTGCACCTTCTTTTGCCAGTCTGTCTGCCTCCTCGTTGCCTTGGATGTTGCAGTGTGATGGGACCCACTGTACCACTACCCTTTTTGGTGCGGACTGCTGGCACAGTTTGCAGAGTCCTGCTCTTAAGTCATTAAGCTCAGTATTTTTCTGGCTTTTTAGCGCTGTGACTACGGCGAGTGCATCTGTAAGCAGGACTATATGGCTTTCATTTTCACTGTGTGTCACCATTTCTTCCACTGCCGCCCTCAGTGCCTCTGTCTCCGCTCTGAAATTGCTTGTGTATTTTCCAGTAGCAAATGACAGTGTTATTTTTCTGCCATTTGGTAGGGTCAGGGATGCTACTGCCCCTCCGTAATGTGTTGTATTTGTTACGGAACCGTCGGTGTATGCATGGGTCCAGTCCATGCTTGGGTAGTTTTCCGTTTTGTAACTCAGGGTAGTATCACTTCTTTGTTTTTCAGACTGGCAGTTTTTGTTTCTAATACCTGGTATATTTTCTACCATCTCTGGAAATATATGCTGCCCCCAAGTAGGTTATCGTACAGTAGGGATGGGCTTTGGTGTTGTTAGTGCAATCGTGGGGTCTTCGTGCATCTTTGCTTTGGCTATTTCTGCAAAGTTTCTTCGCTTTAGTTTCCCACTTCCGAAATTGTTAAGTGTCTGGTGCATTGGATGGTCAGTCAGTTTTCGGAGTTTCTCTGACTGCAGCTGGGCTCTGCAGTCTCTTCTATCGGTCATGGATTGCAGTTTTGTAATCTTTATCAAGTTCTACAATTGGCGTTGACTTCATGCCACCTGTTATAATTCTCATGGCTTGGTTTTGAAGTTTCCTAACTTTATCGAAGTTCGCCTTCGCTGCTGTTGTCCATGCCGCAATGCTATACTCGAGAACTGATCTCACTCTTCCAGTGTACAGTTTCTTTAGTATGCCCTAGTCTGCCCCCCAGCTTGTGCCAGCAAGTTTCCTCTTGATTGCCATTCTTTCTCAGGCTTTCATTCGGTTTCTCTCAATCTGACTTTTCCATGTCATGCGCCGATCAAATGTGACTCCCAGATAGGTTCGGTTGTCGTTTGGCTGCAGGGATTTGCCCTTTAGACTTAATTTGGTACTTTGGGGTTTTAATTAAAGCGAGAATATTGTGCATGTGGTTTTCTCCTCGTGTAATATATAATATATAATAAAATGCAAGCCGCAGTCAGATGCACTGGGTCGATCATAGCAAAATAATAACCATAGTGCAGCGCTTACCACCTTGGGAAATAAAAGATATAAGGCGAATGCAAAAAAAACACCAAATAGACTAAGCACCAGTGAGTCTGCCGAGTGTGCAATCAATTGATTCTTAGTAAATTACCAGAGCAGTTTTTGATGGCTGCCACGTGATGTCCCCAATCTTAAATCGTATACGATTGTCAATAGGTGGATCTTGTAACACTGAATGTACAATAACAAGGGCATGTCGGCCCAACAATACAAATTGCAAACTTAACTAACGAATTTTCCGTAAAAGAGAGCTCATTTAGTAGGTTAATTGAATATGTGAGAGATTGCTTAAGTACGCTTTATGATACAAGGAAGACGCGATTAGTTAACGTGTAACTTAAGTTCTGCTTGGATTCATTTAATTAAGACACGTTTTCACGCAGTTTTGAACAGCTGCTACGGAATGAGCCCTGCTACTTGTAAATCCCTTTTCAAGCTTTGTAGCGGAAGATTGAGAACAAACGTAGAAGAAGAAGAAGAGGAAGAAACTGAAGCTGAGCCAACTCGCCGCTCTAAGTATTTTGGTGCATTGAATAGATATTCCAGCAGATGATGAATGCCAAGGTCAGGGCTCTCGCTTTCAATAGCATGGCTATCGCAGTAATGGCATACTGGTGTGAGGTTTAGATTATACGCAAATCCCAGGCAAAGAAGATTTGAATTACAGAGAAAGCAATGGAGGAGAGTTCTAAGAGACCATATCCACGACCAGAGATCCGAGATGTCGTCAACTCTGCGTCAATGCAAAAGTACAGATGGGCCGGCCATGTTGACCGCATTTCTTACGATATTTGGACTGGAAATGTATCTTTCTAGTGTCAACCACCAGCGTAGCCACCGACTAACGAGATCCAGAGATGATATCCACAACACTATTACACCATAACGGTACTCCAGGGCGTAGGACAGGCAGAGATTCAATTAGCGTTTGGCTATTTGGCTTCAGACACAATTGCCTGATTGAATACCGAGATTCCAGTATTCAAATAAATAACTTTAGAAACTTTGTTAGTGATCAAGATCGAACAATTATGCTGGATGAAGAGCCATTGGAAAAAGTGGAAGCATTTACCTATTTTGATAACTCAATAGAGACATCATGAGATACATATATAAGGATCCGCATTGGATGCGCATGAATGGCATTCCTGGCGCTAAATAACAAATGGAAATCCAGAGGAATCAAGATTGACACTAACGTTAGAATGACGCCAGTGCCAAATCGTTGCTGCAGTATTGAGCGATCAGGTGGACCATACAATAGAGACCATACAATAGAGACCATACAATAGAGACCATACAATAGAGACCATACAACCATACAATAGAGACCATACAATAGAGACCATACAATAGAGACCATACAATAGAGACCATGCAATAGAGACCATTCAATAGAGACCATACAATACAGACCATACAATAGAGACCATACAATAGAGACCATACAATAGACCATACAATAGAGACCATACAATAGAGACCATACAATAGAGACCATACAACAAAAGATGCCCTATGAAGGTAATTTGCATAAAGTTGCAGAATATGGCGGGGACATACTTTGACATGGAATCCTCGAGAGAAAAGAAAGCGAGGTAAGTCCAAACATACATGAATAATGTGATAAGGAAATATAATTAAATTATTCCATCTGAAGAAAGGCACAAAAAACTGTATAGGGCCGTCTGTACATATGCCTTTTGTCACTTCTTCACTGGGTGAAGCAACAGGCTTTGATTTTGAACTTACGAAGCTAATTTATCATTTGAGTTTACACGTCACATACATTTAATTTGATACCTTTGTTTCTCCAAATTTTAGACTGGTGGACTAAAAAGAAAGAAACAAATCTACTGATTGTTAAATTATTGTTTAAGCCGATAGTGAAACATCTACTGATTGTTGAATTATTGTTTTAGTCGAGAGTGAAATATCTTCAGATTGTTGAATTATTGTTTTAGTCGAGGGTGAAACATCTTCAGATTGTTGAATTATTGTTTTAGTCGTGGGTGAAATATTGTCAGTTTTGTTGAATTATTGTTTTAGTCGAGGGTGAAACATCTTCAGATTGTTGAATTATTGTTTTAGTCGTTGGTGAAATATTGTCAGTTTTGTTGAATTATTGTTTTAGTCGAGAGTGAAATATTGTCAGTTTTGTTGAATTATTGTTTTAGTCGAGAGTGAAGTATTGTCAGTTTTGTTGAATTATTGTTTTAGTCGAGAGTGAAATATTGTCAGTTTTGTTGAATTATTGTTTTAGCCGACAATAATACATTTACTGTTTGCTAACCTAATCTTTCAACCAAAAATGATACATTTAAAGTGTGTTGACCTAGTTTTTACCACACTGTGCTAAATTTATGGTTTTCTTACTTATTATTTTTACATTTTGTTGAATTTGTTTCAGCCTTAATATTGCACTTCTATGTTTTCCATTGACTTGTATTCCTCTGAAACTATTAATTCTCTTGCCCAGTTGTTTTTGTTTGAATAATTAAATCACTGTGTTATCCAATCTGGAAAAAAAAATTAGTAAAATCAACATGTTTCTTAGGGTCAGAGACAGAAAATGTGAAAAATAAAATCGAATAGAAATATATATTTGTGTTTAATTTGGTATCCCTCTATTGCAAGTTGACTATCTGCAGTGTCCTCATATGTCCATGATTCTGTTAACCCTATTATATCTGGTTTTTCTTCTTCTACATACAGTTCCAATTCTTCTCTTTTATTTACTATGCTTCTCACATGTACATAAATACATTTTAGTTATTAATTTTGTTGTTTTTACAATTTTTGCTTTTACTTTATCATTTTTTTTCTGCTTTTCCATTTATTATTTTGCACTTACCTACCACAACTCGCTCCTTTGGTTGCAACTTTATATCCTCCTATTGTAGGCCTATATCTAGTCGCATACGTTATAGGCCTGATTAGTTTAACATTGTAACACAATGATTTAACAAATACTTCGATACAGCCTGCTGTCATATCTCATTGGCATGTAAACCTCTCTTGTCTAGCATTTTTCTTTTGTCTACTTTCACATCAATACATTCCATTCCCATGCCCGCACACATCGCCTGTAACCTAAGGTTGATACCCATTATCTTACTATCTAAATAGTCTGACCCATCTGCTCTGTCTAAAATACCCATCATTGTGATCTTTCTGAACTTTTTTGTTCTGAAGTGTTCCCATAAGACCTTTATATCTTTGCATCATTATTTCTGTACCATCTGTCTTTACATTATTAGTTCCTGCCAATACTACAGTATAACTGTTTGCTCTGTTATCTATCCTCTTTATTTTTCACTCTATATGCTATTTTTGCTCATTCAAATTCCATTTTTTCTAACATTGTGTTGTTTAGACAAATGTCTGCGAACCTCCCTAACCATTGAATCCCCTACTACCAATACTGAACCCTCCCCTATATCCACATACTTCTCTGCAAAGCTCTTTGCCGTGTGAACTGTTTCCTTACTAAAATCTTCTTTACTTCCAATTCCTATTACCTTCTCCAAACGATACCTAACTGACAACCCACACCTAACTGACAACCCACACCTAACTGACTGTGGTTTAATGTTATCACCTCGACTATCCAACTGCAGCTTCTTTAAAACTTTCTCAATTTTCTCTTGTTTTCCTTCAATTTTCTTTTGCCTCTTTTCTATCTCCTCCAATCTCTTCTCCATCCAATCTCACAAATATCTCACTCCACTAGAGCCTGTCTCTCTTCTACTCTACATAATCTACATTCTTCTTCTTCTTCATCTTCTGCGTACGCAGTCAGACAGTAACCATTATTTTTTCGAAAAAAGCGGCGGTCATCCTGAGGCTGTCGCCACTGCCATAGAGCTTGTCTTGCAGTTCCACTGGTGGTGGCCACATCTGCTCTCTCTGATCCTCGTATGTCGGACAGTTATGCAGCAGATGTTCAGCGGTCATTTTACCAGTACCGCACGGGCATTCGTCGGTACTCCCTATCTTCAATTTGTTGAATAGGTGGTACCTCAGTCTATTGTGGCCAGTGCGAAGTCTGAAGACGACGACCTGCTCTCTTCGGTTAAACTGGTAATAGGCATCGTTTTTGGTGTAACCAGTATGTTCGGTTTCCCATTTGGTCATGTATCTGGCTTTGATACGCCGTTTTGACTCTTCGTACGTCATGCTAGTATCAGTTTGTGGTAGTCTTGCACCTTCTTTTGCCAGTCTGTCTGCCTCCTCGTTGCCTTGGATGTTGCAGTGTGATGGGACCCACTGTACCACTACCCTTTTTGGTGCGGACTGCTGGCACAGTTTGCAGAGTCCTGCTCTTAAGTCATTAAGCTCAGTATTTTTCTGGCTTTTTAGCGCTGTGACTACGGCGAGTGCATCTGTAAGCAGGACTATATGGCTTTCATTTTCACTGTGTGTCACCATTTCTTCCACTGCCGCCCTCAGTGCCTCTGTCTCCGCTCTGAAATTGCTTGTGTATTTTCCAGTAGCAAATGACAGTGTTATTTTTCTGCCATTTGGTAGGGTCAGGGATGCTACTGCCCCTCCGTAATGTGTTGTATTTGTTACGGAACCGTCGGTGTATGCATGGGTCCAGTCCATGCTTGGGTAGTTTTCCGTTTTGTAACTCAGGGTAGTATCACTTCTTTGTTTTTCAGACTGGCAGTTTTTGTTTCTAATACCTGGTATATTTTCTACCATCTCTGGAAATATATGCTGCCCCCAAGTAGGTTATCGTACAGTAGGGATGGGCTTTGGTGTTGTTAGTGCAATCGTGGGGTCTTCGTGCATCTTTGCTTTGGCTATTTCTGCAAAGTTTCTTCGCTTTAGTTTCCCACTTCCGAAATTGTTAAGTGTCTGGTGCATTGGATGGTCAGTCAGTTTTCGGAGTTTCTCTGACTGCAGCTGGGCTCTGCAGTCTCTTCTATCGGTCATGGATTGCAGTTTTGTAATCTTTATCAAGTTCTACAATTGGCGTTGACTTCATGCCACCTGTTATAATTCTCATGGCTTGGTTTTGAAGTTTCCTAACTTTATCGAAGTTCGCCTTCGCTGCTGTTGTCCATGCCGCAATGCTATACTCGAGAACTGATCTCACTCTTCCAGTGTACAGTTTCTTTAGTATGCCCTAGTCTGCCCCCCAGCTTGTGCCAGCAAGTTTCCTCTTGATTGCCATTCTTTCTCAGGCTTTCATTCGGTTTCTCTCAATCTGACTTTTCCATGTCATGCGCCGATCAAATGTGACTCCCAGATAGGTTCGGTTGTCGTTTGGCTGCAGGGATTTGCCCTTTAGACTTAATTTGGTACTTTGGGGTTTTAATTAAAGCGAGAATATTGTGCATGTGGTTTTCTCCTCGTGTATTTTGACCAGCCATGAGTTCGCCCACTCTTCCAGCGATGTTAGGGCCGTCTGCATCCGATTTCTTGCTATGGTGAGATTCTTTTCAGAGGTCCACATAGCCAGATCGTCTGCAAACATTGAGCTATGGACTCTTCTTGGTATATTCTCTGTAATATCGTTTATATATACCAGGAAGAGTGTGGGTGACAGTACTACCCCTTGGGGTACTCCCTGCTCGAGTGTCACCTTTTTGCTCATCTGCCCTTGTACTTGGACTCTGGCCGTTCTTTGTTTGAGGTAGTGGTTGATCCAGTTGTACATTTTCTCACAAACATCACTTCTTCTTAGCTTGACTCGATATCCATCTTTCCAGACTTTGTCAAATGCCTTTTCCAGATCCACCCAAACAGCTACTGTGTGTTTCTGTGCCTGGTAGGCATCTTCTATCTCCTGGGCTATGAGGATGACCTGGTCTTCAGTGGATATGTGCTATCTAAAGCCGGCTTGCTGTGGAATTAGTTTTCGTTTTTCTTCCAGATGCCACATCAGTCTGGTGTTTATCATCCGTTCCATCAGCTTGCCGACACAGCTCAGTAGGCTTATGGGCCTGTATCCATTTGGATCTGTTTTGTCCTTTCCTGTTTTTGGTACTGGTACCAGTATTGCGTCTTTCCATGCCTGTGGTACAATTCCCCTTTTTCAGCTTTGGTTCAGGACCGATAGCAGTTTCCTCTTCGCTGTTTGGCCCAGCCCCATCAGCATTTCGTTTGTTATCCCGTCTTTTCCGGGAGATTTCTTTTTCTTTAGTGTTCTCATAGCCTCTTCCATTTCGCGCATTGTTAATTTGGCCATCATGTGCTCTTCAGGTGCCGTATTCATGTTTTCGTGCCCCTTTAGCTCTTCGCTAGTGTCTGTATGCTTATCTGCAGGGACCTCGATGTGGTTTGCTCTGGCATAGTGATCGATAAAGGCGTTTGCGGCTTTCTTACCTGTGATCAAGTTCTCGCCCTGCTTGATAGTAATTTTGTTTATTTGACGGGGTTTCGTCGTTCATGGCTCTGACTAGCTTCCATAGCTTGTTCCCGTCTTTGTCCAGGTTTAGGCTTTCCGTTTTATTTTTCCAGCTTTCTCTTGCTGTTTGCTTGAGAGTGTGTTTGTACTTCGCAGTGGCGGCTTTGAGTGCGATGTTTGCCTCCATGGATTTTTCTCGCTCTGCCATGTTCCTAGCATTTGTTACTGCATCTTCCACTTTCTGCAACTCATCATTCCAGTAGGGCTTATAGTTTTTCCTAGCTCCTCTTGGGATGGTTTCAGTGGCGGCTTGCATTATTGCCTTGCTTAGGCTTTCCACCATGGGCTTCATGCCTATAGTTCAAAACTCAAGATTATAGTATTGATCAAAATAACAAGACGAAATACAAAATGACTAAACGGGATTGCAAAATGCGGGATCGTTGAAGAAATATGGAGGAAAACCTGCAGTAATTTACGAGAGTAAGTCAGTAAGTAGGTTATTAACTGGTATAAGATAGCTAAATAATGTAATTGGTAGCTTAAGAAGATATTAAAACTTTGTTTACAAATAGATTTCATGAGTTGAGGAAACATACAGTTTTGTAATTACTATCGGTAGCTGACGCTTGGTATCGCATGCACATGCTCAGTTGGATCCACATTGGTGTACCTGCTCACATAGTGTAAAATCAATAAACAGTGAGCTGCTTAGAGCGGGTGTTTTATGGAGAGAATGGATGGAGTGAGAGGTAAAAAAGCTTTCTTCAAAGGATATTCAAATGGAAGTAATTCATGTTTATGGGGAGAGACGTTTGTCGCTTAAATTCAGTGTATAACTGGGTCGATACATTTTAACAAGGACGCGCACAATATGCTGATGAAGTTTGACCTGGTCGTCCTGTTCAAATTGCAAAAGAATTCTCTGCGCTGTGGGTAGGGAAGATGTTTCGAACAGACAGGCGAGTAACGTAGGACAGTATAGCAGGTACAGAAGGGTGTTTAAATAGTGTGACCTGCAACATAATGTGTTATCCCCCCTTAGCGACATATGTTTAGTGAATGGCGAAGAGGTTGAACGTGAAGTATAAAGGTGGCTGAGACAGCAGACAAATTGTGGCGGAGACAGCATACCAAATGTGACTGAGACAGCAAACCAAATGTGGCTGAGACAGCAGACTAAATGGGGCTGAGACAGCAGACCAAATGGGGCTGGAACAGCAGACCAAATGTGGCTTAGACAGCAGACCAAATGTGGCTGAGACAGAGAACCAAATGCGGCTGAGACAGCAGATCAAATGTGGCTGAGACAGCAGACCAAATGTCGCTGAGAAAGCAGACCAAATGTGGCTGAGACAGCAGACCAATTGTGTCGCAGACAGCAGAACAAATGTGGCTGAGACAGCAAACCAAATGTGGCTAAGACAGCAGACCAAATGTGGATGAGACAGCTAGACAAATGTGACTGAGACAGCTTACCAAATGTGGCTGAGACAGCAGAACAAATGGGGCTGAGACAGCTAACCAAATGTGGCTGAGACAGCAGACCAAATGTGGCTGAGACTGTAGACCAAATGTGGTTGAGACAGCAGACTAAATGTAGCTGAGACAGCAGACCAAATTTGGCTGAGCCATCAGTCCAAATGTGGCTGACACAGCAGACCAAATGTGGCTGAGACAGCAGACCCCATTTCGCTGAGACATCAGACCAAAGGTTGCTGAGACAGCAGACCAAATGTGGCTGAGACAGCAAACCAAATGTTGCTGAGGCAGCAGACCAAATGTGGCTGAGACAGCAGACCAAATGTCGCTGAGAAAGCAGCCTAAATGTGGCTGAGACAGCAGACAAAATGGGGCTGAGACAGCAGACCAAATGTCGCTGAGAGAGGAGACCGAATGTGACTGAAACAGCAGACCAAATGTGGCTGAGACAGCAGACCAAATGTGGCCGAGAAAGCAGACCATATGTGACTGAGACAGCAGACCAAATGTGGCTGAGGCAGCAGACCAAATGTGGCTGAGACAGCAGACCAAATGTCGCTGAGAAAGCAGACTAAATGTGGCTGAGACAGCAGACTAAATGTGGCTGATACAGCAGACCAAATGTCTCTGAGACAGCAGACCGAATGTGACTGAGACAGCAGACCAAATGTTGCTGAAACAGCAGACCAAATGTGGCTGAGACAGCAGACCAAATGTCGCTGAGACAGCAGACCGAATGTGACTGAGACAGCAGACCAAATGTTGCTGAGGCAGCAGACCAAATGTGGCTGAGACAGCAGACGAAATGTGTTTGAGATAGCAGACCAAATGTGGCTGAGACAGCAGACCAAATTTGGCTGAGACAGCAGACTAAATGTGGCTGAGACAGTAGACCAAATGTGGCTGAGACAACAGACCAATGTAATCTTTGCCACAGGTTTTGGTACGATTTTTATAAATGTATGAATATTGGTAACAATAATGTTGAGAAATAAGGGACGATGTATGTTTAACAGGAAATGGTTTCATTATTTGCATCCCATCTAGTTCTTTTTTAAAGTCAGATGTGACTTATTTATTAATTTGCACAAGTGCAAACAGCTACCTACAAATTGCCATTTAACATTATAAAAGTAGTGAGGTTACAATTAAAGAGATGCAATGCTATGTCTATAATTATTTATACATGTGCATATTGTACATGAGTCGAGCATTAGCAGCTGTTGATAAAAGTAATGACAAATCGAACTTTCCAGAACTTCGAACTCACCAGGTACTCGAAGACTATCAAGTATATTCCAAGAAGCAACGATCATCTGAAACCTATAATATTGTCTGACGTGGGAGCGAAGAGTAATCAGGGTCTGATGAAACATACTGATCAAGTTGGAAGAGACGAGTAGCCAGTGTAAGGGGAAACATTCTGATCAAATTAGAAGAGACGAGTAGCCAGTGTATGGCGAAACCTACTGATCTTCTTCTTCTTCTTCTTCTTCTTCTTCTTCTTCTTCTTCGTACGCAGTCAGACATCAACCATTATTTTTTCGAAAAAAGCAGCCGTCATCCTCAGGCTGTTGACACTGCCATAGAGCTTGTCTAGTGTTGCCACTGGTGATGACCACATCTGCTCTCTCTGATCTTCGTATGTCGGGCAGTTTTGCAGCAAATGCTCAGCGGTCATTTCCGCGGTACCACACGGGCATTCGTCGGTGCCACCTATTTTCAATTTGTTGAATAGGTGGTACCTGAGTCTATTGTGGCCAGTGCGAAATCTGAAGACGACGACCTGCTCTTTTCTGTTCAACTGGTAATAGGCATCGGAAACCTACTGATCAAGTTGGGAGAGAAGAGTAGACATGGTCTAGTGAAACACACTCATCAAGTTGGGAGAGAAGAGTAATCCTGGTAGGATGAAATATACTGATCAAGTTGAGAACTAAGAGCCGAAGCCAGATCGCAACATCGTCTGGATATTCGTGGTACACCATGTGGAAGTTTACCACGAAAATCACAATTTTAAGAAAGGAGACCGATAATACGCAGAATACTAGGTACACTTAAATGACATACCGGGATCAATATCAATATCAGCAGGTGAAATGAAAGAGAAACGATGGCATAACACAAATCACGATAACAACTCTATCTGTTGAATCTATAACAAAACAAGAAAGTAATATACGAGTCACCATCGACAAGTTTTACACTTTAGTTTGAAGTAGTCAAGGTACGTACTTGCAAATTGAACTGAAATACTTCTCTGTGTATTCACTCTGCAAGGAGATACAGTTTCCCTATATATTCTTCATCTTCCGTATGCCCTGGTTAAACAACTCCTCCGTCCACGTTTCCAGGTCAGTGAGCAAGTCCTGACCGTCATATAAACGACGGCAATGAAGCGGATTGTCCATGTTTGGGTACAGGAGGAAGTGACTAGGTGCCAAGTCCAGTGAGTATAGTGGATTGGGCATGGTTTCATATTCGCACGTTTCTCTGGCGTCCAGGACTTGATTACTGAGCAGGAGACGAGGTTTCGGGCCCAGACAGAGGAGGTCATATGTTTGTAGATTTCCCATCCCAGTATTTCCCATTGCCCATGTATTCAGCCAATACATTTTGCTAACAGTCTTAAGTAGTTGTTTGACTGTCTGTTAGGTTGTTGGTGTCTATTGTTCTTGACATGATCCGTTCTTAGCCATTCTGTCCCCCTTGTCACTGGCAGGTGTATTTAAGTGACCAGAGATCCATTGCATAACTATTCTGCCCTCATATGATATCGATAAGCTAATTGGCATGTAGAGATTTTTGGTAAGTCCGAGCTAGCGATGACCACTATCTTCCAGAGCTTGAAGGGGGGATAATCAGTCTGTAAAGATTTCGATACTTTGAGCTTTTTATGGGAAGGCATCAAATTCAGTCCTCAAGTGATACATAGCTACCTACAATGCTATTATTTCAGTTTCATAATGTGAATGTGTCTTCCTGCAGGAACCAAACAGCTCTTCAGATGTTCTGTCTGGATAATCTATGCAGACTTAATATCCCGTTTTCTAATTGTAGCCATGTACAAGGGCAGATGAGCAAAAAGGTGACACTTGAGCAGGGAATACCCCAAGGGGGAGTGCTGTCACCAACACTCTTCCTGGTGTATATAAATGACATTACAGAGAATATACCAAGAAGAGTTCATAGCTCAATGTTTGCAGACGATCTGGCTATGTGGACCTCTGAAAAGAACCTCACCATAGCAAGACATCGGATGCAGCAGGCCCTAACATCGCTGGAAGAGTGGGCGAACTCATAGCTGGTCAAAATAAACGAGGAAAAGACCACATGTACAATATTCTCGCTATAAATACAAACCCCAAAACACTAAATTAAGTCTAAACGGCAAATACCTACAGCCAAACGAATCCCCAAACTATCTGGGAGTCACATTTGATCGGCGCATGACATGGAAAAGTCAGATCGAGAGAAACCGAATGAGAGCCAGAGAAAGAATGGCAATCATGAGGAAACTTGCTGGAACAAGCTGCGGAGCAGACGAAAGCATACTATAGAAACTGTACACTGGAAGAGTGAGACCAGTTCTCGAGTATGGCATTGCGGCATGGACAACAGCAGCAAAGGCGAACTTCGATAAAGTTAGCACTCCAAAACCAAACTATGAGAGTTATTACAGGAGGCATGAAGTCAACGCCAATTGTAGAACTTGAAAAGATTACAAAACTGCAATCCATAGCTGACAGAAGAGACTGCAGAGCCCAGCTGCAATCAGAGAGACTCCGAAGACTGACTGACCATCCAATGCACCAGAGACTTAACAATTTCGGAAGTGGGAAACTAAAGCGAAGAAACTTTGCAGAAATAGCAAAAGGAAAGATGCACGAAGACCCCACGATTGCACTAACAACACCAAAGCCCATCCCTACTGTACGATAACCTACTAGGAGGCAGCATATATTTCCAGAGATGGTAGAAAATATACCAGGTATTAGACACAAAAACTGCCAGTCTGAAAAACAAAGAAGAGATACTACCCTGAGTTACATAACGGAAAACTACCCAAGCATGGACTGGACCCATGCATACACCGATGGTTCCGTAACAAATACAACACAGTACGGAGGGGCAGTAGCATCCCTGACCCTACCAAATGGCAGAAAAATAACACTGTCATTTGCTACTGGAAAATACACAAGCAATTTCAGAGCGGAGGCAGAGGCACCGAGGGCGGCAGTGGAAGAAATGGTGACAGGTAAAAGGAATGAAAGCCACATTATCCTGCTTACAGATGCACTGGCCGTAGTCACATCACTGAAAAGCCAGACAAATACTGAACTTGATGATTTAAGAGCAGTACTCTGTCAACTATGCCAGCAGGCCGCACCAAAAAGAGCAGTGGTGCAGTGTGTTCCATCTCACTGCAACATCAAAGGCAACGAGGAGGCAGACAGATTGGCAAAAGGTGCAAAACTACCACAATCAGATACTAGTATGACATACGAAAAGTCATAACGGCTTATTAGAGCTAGATACATGACCAAATGGGAAACCGAACATACTGGCTACACCAAAAACGATGCATATTACCAGTTGAACAGAAAAGAGCAGGTCGTTGTCTTCAGACTTCGCACTGGCCACAATAGACTCAGGTACCACCTATTCAACAAATTGAAGATAGGTGGCACGAACGAATGCCAGTGTGGTACCGGGAAAATGACCGCTGAGCATTTCCTGCAAAACTGCCCGACATACGAGGATCAGAGAGAGCAGATGTGGCCATCACCAGTGGCAACACTAGACAAGCTCTATGGCAGTGTCGACAGCCTGAGGATGACGGCTGCTTTTTTCGAAAAAATAATGGTTACTGTCTGACTGCCTACGAAGAAGAAGAAGAAGAAGAAGAAGGACCGAAAGGTGCAAATATCGCAGGCAAGCTGCAAACTATGACACAACGCATTCCGTTTTCTGGACTACTTTCTGCTACTTCAGCCCTTTCAGGGTTTCGTAGTGGGAGATTGAGAACGAACGAAGAAGAAGTAGCTATCTATCTATCTATCTATCTATCTATCTATCTATCTATCTATCTATCTATCTATCTATCTATCTATCTATCTATCTATCTATCTATCTATCTATCTATCCATATATATATCTATATATCTACCTATCTATCTATCTATCTATCTATCTATCTATCTATCTATCTATCTATCTATCTATCTATCTATCTATCTATCTATCTATCTATCTATCTATATATCTATCTATCTATCTATCTATCTATCTATCTATCTATCTATCTATATATATATATATTTATATATTTATATATCTATATACCTATCTATCTATCTATATATCTATCTATCTATATATCTATCTTTTAATCTACATATCTATCTATTTATCTATCTATCTATCTATATATATATATATATCCATCTATATATCTACCTATATACATATCTATCTATATATCCATCTATCCATCTATATATCTATATATCTACCTGTCTACCTATCTATCTATCTATCTATCTATCTAACTATCTATCTATCTATCTATCTATTTATATATTTATATATCTATATACCTATCTATCTATCTATCTATCTACATATCTATCTACCTATCTTTCTTTCTATCTAACTATATATATATCTATCTATCTATCTATCTATCTATCTATCTATCTATCTATCTATCTATCTATCTATCTATCTATCTACCTATCTACTTATCTATCTATCTGTCTATCCATATATATATCTATCTATATATATATATATATTAATCTATCTATCTATCTACCTATATATCTATATATATATCTATATATTTATATATCTATCTATCTTCAGTCCACTTATTTCTTTAGATGAGGTGTGACCTATTTTGTTTCCTATTATTTTGGCAGGTGAAAATCAACTGATGACGTTTCAGGTCAATCCTAACATCTGTTAGCCCCTGGAATATACGATTGCCAATTTCTGACAGGTGGAGATGGAAGCTTAAATTGGAGCAATGTAGACCTGCATCCTGTCAGTCCCCATCTACGCCGCTCCGCTAACCACATAACCAATACCTGATGTTATAGCCACAAAGGTTCCTTCTGTGTGACACATTCTCTGTGGGGCGAATATCCCTAGAAAAATTTGAGGATATTTTAAACTTGAAGTTTGCCTGAAAATCGGCCGTTAGGTCTAATCTTTACGATTTCCAACTGTTAGGGTATTTTTAATGTACGCGCCAGTGCACACGGGTGTCTGATCTCACTTTTCAGAGATGAGGGGAAATATTTACCGTGAATTGACCAAGTGACATTCAGCATCTGAGGCGAAAAACTTATTTCGAGACCTCTGGATAATCAATACATAAACTATATTCGCCTTTTATGACATGCATGTAAGGTTAAAGTGGCCCTCTGCTTTCAGTTCCATTAGCGCTAGGGTAAAAGTTAATAATAGCTGCAAAGAGCCATCAAAGCAGAATGACATCACTCGGTGTTTATATGTGCAAAGTACACTATAACCTCTACAAGAAGACACACATATATTCACCTGTTTTCACATATGAAGCCATTCAATGTATCGCAGCCTATATCATTCCATTTGTAGCGTCTCTCTTGTCTTAATTCCAGGCAGAACTCGAAGCCACCGACTTGACAAGGAATGAGAACAAAACGCAAAACATAGATCACACTGATCATTAGTTACCATAATAAGCAGCAGGACTAATTGTAGCATGGGTAACCATTTCAGAATGTGTCAAAATAATCATTAAAATATTGAAGGGATGCTGAGCAGTGTATGTGCTGCAGCGGTCACCGACCCAGAGCTAACTGCTAGGTTCAAGGCCAGAGACCAAGAACTGCTAAGAACTGCCACACCTCCACGCGGTGATCCTCGATATAATAGGCTGCAACATACCGGACGGATAAGGAGAAGGGATCGAAGAAGGACGGTCAAGACCCAAAACTCAAATATGTCTGTTAAAGTCGTATGTGTCGGACAGAAAGCTGCAAATATCGCAGTCAGTCTGCAAACTTCGACACAACGCATTTCGTTCACATTACTAGATCCTTCTTCTTCTTCTTCTTCTTCGTACGCAGTCAGACAGTAAGCATTATTTTTTCGAAAAAAGCGGCGGTTATCCTGAGGCTGTCGCTACTGCCATAGAGCTTGTCTTGCAGTTCCACTGGTGATGGCCACATCTGCTCTCTCTGATCCTCGTATGTCGGGCAGTTCTGCAGCAGATGTTCAGCGGTCATTTTACCAGTACCGCACGGGCATTCGTCGGTACACCCTATCTTCAATTTGTTGAATAGGTGGTACCTCAGTCTATTGTGGCCAGTGCGAAGTCTGAAGACAACGACCTGCTCTCTTCGGTTCAACTGGTAATAGGCATCGTTTTTGGTGTAACCAGTATGTTCGGTTTCCCATTTGGTCATGTATCTGGCTTTGATAAGCCGTTTTGACTCTTCGTACGTCATACTAGTATCTGTTTGTGGTAGTCTTGCACCTTCTTTTGCCAGTCTGTCTGCTTCCTCATTGCCTTGGATGTTGCAGTGTGATGGGACCCACTGTACCACTACCCTTTTTGGTGCGGACTGCTGGCACAGTTTGCAGAGTGCTGCTCTTAAGTCATTAAGCTCAGTATTTTTCTGGTTTTTAGCGCTGTGACTACGGCGAGAGCATCTGTAAGCAGGACTATATGGCTTTCATTTTCACTGTGTGTCACCATCTCTTCCACTGCCACCATCAGTGCCTCTGCCTCCGCTCTGAAATTGCTTGTGTACTTACCAGTAGCGAATGACAGTGTTATTTTTCTGCCATTTGGTAGGTTCAGGAATGCTCCTGCCCCTCCGTTCTGTGTTGTGTTTGTTACAGAACCGTCGGTGTATGCATGGGTCCAGTCCATGCTTGTGTAGCTTTTCGTTATGAAGCGTAGGGTAGTATCTCTCCTTTCTTTTTCCGTCTGGCAGTTTTTTTTTGCAATACCTGGTATATTTTCTACCACCTCTGGAAATATATCCTGCTTCCAGGCAGGTTTTCGTACAGTAGTGATGGGTTTTGGTGTTGTTAGTGCGTTTATGGGATCTTCGTGCATCTTTGCTTTGGCTATTTCTGCAAAGTTTCTCCGCTTTAGTTTCCCATTTCCCAAATTGTTTAGTCTCTGGGGCATTGGATGGTCGGTCAGTCTTCGGAGTTTCTCTGACTGCAGCTGGGCTCTGCAGTGTCTTCTATCGGTCATGGATTGCAGTTTTGTAATCTTTTCGAGTTCTACAATTGGCGTTGACTTCATGCCACCTGTTATAATTCTCATGGCTTGGTTTTGAAATTTGCTAACTTTATCGAAGTTCGCCTTCGCTGCTGTTGTCCATGCCGCAATGCCATACTCGAGAACTGGTCTCACTCTTCCAGTGTACAGTTTCTTTAGTATGCCTTCGTCTGCTCCCCAGATTGTGCCAGCAAGTTTCCTCATGATTGCCATTCTTTCTCTGGCTTTCATTCGGTTTCTCTCAATCTGACTTTTCCATGTCATGCGCCGATCAAATGTGACTCCCAGATAGGTTGGGTTGTCGTTTGGCTGCAGAAATTTGCCATTTAGACTTAATTTGGTATTTTGGGGTTTTAATGAAAGCGAGAATATTGTGCATGTGGTTTTCTGCTCGTTTATTTTGACCAGCCATGAGTTTGCCCACTCTTCCAGCGATGTTAGGGCCGTCTGCATTCGATTTCTTGCTATGGTGAGATTCTTTTCAGAGGTCCACATAGCCAGATCGTCTGCAAACATTGAGCTATGGACTCTTCTTGGTATATTCTCTGTAATATCGTTTATATATACCAGGAAGAGTGTGGGTGACAGTACTCCCCCTGGGGTACTCCCTGCTCGACTGTCACCTTTTTGCTCATCTGCCCTTGTACTTGGACTCTGGCCGTTTTTTGTTTGAGGTAGTGGTTGATCCACTTGTACATCTTCCCACAAACATCACTTCTCCTTAGCTTGACTCTAAGTCCATCTTTCCAGACTTTGTCAAATGCCTTTTCCAGATCCACCCAAACAGCTACTGTGTGTTTCTGTGCCTGGTAGGCATCTTCTATCTCCTGGCCTATGAGGATGACCTGGTCCTCAGTGGATATGTGCTGTCTAAAGCCGGCTTGCTGTGGAATTAGTATTCGTTTTTCTTCCAGATGCCACATCAGTCTGGTGTTTATCATCCGTTCCATCAGCTTGCCGACACAGCTCAGTAGGCTGATGGGCCTGTATCCATTTGGATCTGTTTTGTCCTTTCCTGTTTTTGGTACTGGTACTAGTATTGCGTTTTTCCATGCCTGGGGTACAATTCCCCTTTTCCAGCTTTGGTTCAGGACCGATAGCAGTTTCCTCTTCGCTGTTTGGCCCAGCCCCATCAGCATTTCGTTTGTTATCCCGTCTTTTCCGGGAGATTTCCTTTTCTTTACATTACTAGATCCAACTACTTACTAATACAAACTATATATAAATTATCTGTCTCTCTGCTTGTCTGTTTTTCAGTCTAAATATATATATATATATAAATCTAATCCAAGCTAATCTAATCGAATCTAATATAATCCGTCTGATTGTCTCGCTGTTTGTCTCTCTGTCTGCATGCCTGAAGCCCGAATGTCACGCGCCCCCATCCGTAAAACAGTGGTCCGTCTGTCTGTCTATCAATGTCTCTATTTGACAAAGTCGTCCGTCCATCCCTCCATCCATCCATATATTTATATTCAATGGCTCTTTCCGTCTTCTAAGACGAAAGTATTTGCCCAATGATAAAGGGGATGTAACTATGGTCCATGACGACAACAAATGTGGCTCGTTAGACCAATCGCATCAGAGAAGCGTGTTTCACATTGTGTGCACGAAAAGTTAGGAACGCTTGCGGGAAATCGCATAATGTGACGGTTTTTTTCACCGCTGAGTCCTTAGCTTATCCGCAATCAGTATATCCGTTTCTGTATTCCATGCTTAATCCTGGCCCAGCCTTCGAAACCTTCAAAGACCAAGCATAGACCAAGCATAGACAAGATCGTGACAGTGCCTGTTTTCTCCAACACCTCTGCGTTGGAAATCATGTCTTGTCACCGAACCACTAGGATTCTGTGTAGGACCCTCAGATTATAACTGTTTAGCTCCTGTCTCTCCTGGAACGTGTAGCTAAACCATATCTCACTGCTATAAAGAAGGGTGCTGAGGACACAGGCCTGGTAATCCAGAGCTTTTGTTTTAACAGTGAGCTTCTTGTTCTCCCAGACTATTTATATTAATGTGTTCTTTGTTGTTTCCGTCTTGCCTATTCTGAACCAGCTCAGGACTATGATGGATGCCTGGCTCAACATCAAAGCAGATACAGCAGTACGCAGACACACATGAATCAATGCGGTTTTACGATGCCCTATCATCCATATACTGTCCTTAATGCTGATGGCACATCACTGATGACCGATAAATTTGACATTCTGGAGCGTTGGTCAGAGCACTTCAGTGCTATTCTTTAACGGCCCATCCACTATCAGTCACTTAGCCATAACATGCTTGTCTGAAATTGTAGTCAAGGACAGACTTGTTACCCCACCGAGTACAGATGCAGTCGAGAAACCAATCAGCTCAATGTCCAGTGCGAGAGTCCCAGGGTCAAATGCTATTACTGCTGAGCTCCAAAGAGTGGGAGGCCCATTGATGTTACACACTAACATACATCCTGAACATAGTGGGAGGGAGGCCCATTGTTATTACACACACTAACATACATCTTTTACTCAATTTGGGATACAGATTATGTGCCGCAGGAACTGAAAGATACCACAATTGTCCACATGTACAAGCACAAGGGAAATCGGCAATCTTTTGATAACCACAGAAGAATCTCTCTCCTGTCGATTGGTGGAGAAACTTACGCTCGAGTCTTGCTCAACCGCTTAACAACTAATCTCAAACAGAAGCTACTTCCAGAGAGTCGATGTGGTTTCTGAACTGATTACTGGACAGTTGACGTCATTTGTGCAGCTCGTCAAATTCAAGACGGACGAAATTAAATGAAAAAATAATGTTTAAAGTTGATTAAATTTAAGATTAATCAACATTTAATAATGAGTATGGTCAGTTACCGCACCGAAACGAGAACACAAACAAAACCTACATTACAATATACCTTCATCAGGGACAACAAATAACAAAAATGCTAGCAAAAGAAATTATAAGGAACAAATGGTCTACTTATCTGATATATTGATTTAAACTTAATTTTAATCAACTTTAAAAACTGTTTTTACTCTATTGTGTTCCCATTATACACATCCACAGTGCCGCCATGATTTTTATACGACTTTTGTCGACCTGACAATTGTCTTTGATACGATAAACAGGAACGGTAGCCCCGAAAACATTCATCACAGTTGTCCCCCAGTTCAGTGATGGCGTGTCAACCCACGTATTGAATGATGGTCAACTGTCTGCAGTATTCCCAGTATAATTGGAGTCAAACAGGGCTTTGTGCTGACCGCAGTACTTGTTAGCATATGTACATACATACCTTCCAAGTCGAGGGCCAAAATGCCTGCGGAAATGATTCGCTTCTGAATCATGTATATTTTTATGTGATCTTTATGTCCACAATTGCAGTGTTCTTTACTATTGCTATTGGTTAATGTTGTGTAGCAAATTTGTCCATTTGATTTGTCCCTGACTTTAGCGCCTTGCTGTGCTTCAATCGACTTAGTATAGATAAAGTAGAACACATAATACACAATAGCGATGAAAAGGAGGCTGATAAAATATAATGTGGTAAGGCATAACCTTCTGAGAGAATCTATGAGGTCATGCTTGAGTAGACAGGGCGATCATATAAATAATCACAATGTTGAGGGACACGTTGCTTGGACATGGAAAGGCTCCACCAGGTGAAAAAACGGCCCAAGACACAGCAATATTGGAGAAGATACATTGATAAAAATCATAAATGCGTCATCCGTCTCAATACACAACAATGACAATCATACCACTATGGGTAACTAGTCCAGACGGAAGATTTCCTGGTACAAAACCGAATGGAGTAGCGGGAACTGGTACAACAATTTTACAGTATTGGTGCACCGGTGACCTTTCAGGTCACGTGACTGATAATGATATGATGATGACAATATTTATATATATATAAATGTGTGTATGTGTGTATTGGTGTGTATGTGTGTTTATTTCTGTGCATCTGTGTATGTATGTATGTACGTGTGTGTATGTGTGTGCGCTTCTGTGTGTGTGTGTGTGCCTGTGTGTGTATCTGTTTATGTGTGTGTGTTATGTGTTTGCGAGTGTTAACGTGCATTCCTGTCTTGTTCTGTTAAGTGAAACAGGGACAACCATTACTTTACTCACGTAGATTGGGTTCCCCAAGAGCCCAAGCCTCAAATTTATCAAAATTTTCGAGGCTAGGAACCCATTCCCAGGTATTTCTATGATTCCTTGAAGAGCCCCCTACCCAAACGTTTCTAACTGTAGACATAACAACGAAAAGAAGATATGGTAGCAAATATTTTAGAAACATTCTTAGCAACTTTCTTATTAAAAAAAAAAAATACATAAATAAATACATCAATATAATTTTAACAAATCATCATCATCATCTTTGGCCCTTTTGTCTTCTCAATCAATCAATCAATCAATCAATCAATCAATAGTACGCTTAGCCGACCATGGTCCGTCGTCGTGTCGAATGCCTGTGTCCATGATCGCGTCTCACGGCCGCATCCCAGGTGACCTACAGTTTTGTTGAAGAGATGGAGATTTGTTTTAGCCAGGTGATGCGTGGGCGGCCCAGGGGGCGTCTCGAGGAGGAGTATGGCTTTTCCAGTAACTTATGAGTGCCTTTGTCAGACGATAGTGGTTGTATTGTACAGCACAGCGCCCGAGATAATATACAGAGACCATTTGTTGCCCATGCAGTATGGTCCATCTCTCGGTCTGACGTGTTTGCTCCAAGGGAAAGGTGATACCAATACATTTAGAACGAGGCAAGCTACAGAAGCTGCCAGATTAGCAGAGCAATGTTCTATCTATTCGCCTGTCAGGGTTTCAATCCTAGACTAGTCGCCAACTAATGCTAAAGGTATGCTCTGCCCTGCCACAACTCAGCTGAGGTTATCTTACCTCGTTCTAGGATAAGGCATGGTAGCCCCTTGTGTCTGCTCTTCTGTATAGCGTCGATTGTCAGGCTTGTTAGTGTTCCTTCTTAGTTCTTAGTCGACATGTACGTCTATAGGGCAGATGCCCGTGTGCAGATCCCAGCTCTGGTATGAGCGGGATGTCGCCGGGAAAATGATGTACTGCTCAGCGGGCTAGACTCGAGTAGCTGAATACTTCACTGCGTTGGGACAATAATCGCTTACAAAGGGTTGTTAACCTATTTGCGAGTTCATCTTAATAGACTCAAACACTAGAACGAAGTAGACCCGCAGCCTGTTAGGCGTCATCTATGCCCCTATTAACAAACCACTTAACCATGACCGGTGATATGCCATGTGATGGACAGTGTATAGTAGAAGAGCCAGACAGCTCAATGGTTTTTCCTTTGTCTGTGTAGACCGCTCAGGATCAGGTGGTAGGACAACGTTTCTGAAAGTCTTAGCCATACTAACATGTTGAGCATCTATACACTTCACAAATTGGCTAGGCTACGATGGACGGGACATGTTGTTTGCAAGTCAGATTAGCGCATCCCAAATCAGCTGTTATACGGTGAGCTTAAAACAAACAGAAGAAATGCCACAGCGACTTCTTTGAAATGCTTTAATTTTGATCATTGCACAAGTCCCTACCACCTGGCGAGAGAGTATCACGGATGACTCTCAAGTTGCAGAGAGTACAGCGATCACGGATACAGCAAAAGCGTACAGCCAGTAAAATAGAATACTCACAACTATTCCACAGCCGGCTTCCCGCATTTATGCCTTGAATGTGGCAGGGGCTGCCGTTTCTGGATTGGTCTTTCTTCTTCTTCTTCTTCTTCTTCTTCTTCTTCTTCTTCTTCTTCTTCTTCTTCTTCTTCTTCTTCTTCTTCTTCGCACGCTGTCAGATGCCAACCTGTATTTTTTCGAAAAAAGCAGCAGTCATCCTGAGGCTGTCGACACTGCCATAAAGATTGTCTAGTGTTGCCACTGGTGATGGCCACATCTGCTTTCTCTGATCCTAGTATGTCGGGCAGTTTTGCAGCAAATGTTCAGCGGTCATTTTCCCAGTACCGTACATGCATTTGTCAGTGCCACCTATCTTCAATTTATTGAATAGGTGGTACCTCAGTCTATTGTGGCCTGTGCGAAGTCTGAAGACCACGACCTGCTCTCTTCTGTTCAGCTGGTAATAGGCATCCTTTTTTGTGTAGCCAGTATGTTCTGTTTCCCATTTGGTCATGTATCTAGCTCTAATTAGCCTTTTTAACACTTCGTAGGTCACACTAGAATCTGGTTGTGGTAGTTTTGCACCTACTTTTGCCAGTCTGTCTGCCTTCTCGTTGCCTTGAATGTTATAGTGGGATGGAACCCACTGTACCACTACTCCTTTTGGTGCGGACTGCTGGCATAGAGGACTGCTCTTAAATCATTAAGTTCAGTATTTTTCTGGCTTTTTAGTACTGTGACAACGGCCAGGGCATCTGAAAACAGGACTTTATGGCTTTCGTTTCTTTTGCCTGTCACCCTTTCTTCTCCTGCAGCCCTCAGTGCCTCAGCCTCCGCTCTGAAATTGCTTGAGTATTTTCCAGTTGCCAATGACAGTGTTTTTTTTCTACCATATGGTATGCTCAGGAATACCCCTGCCCCTCCGTTCTATGTTGTGTTTGTTACAGAACCGTCGGTGTATACATGGGATTGATCTTTATAACCATCAGCGAACACATTTCACAGCAATAGTCTGAAGCTGTTGCCGTATTCGATTCCGATGGACAGCTATTATTATTATTAATGATTTAGATTCTAGCATATTTAGATCCTTCGTTTCAATTATCTTTACTCCTGTTTTGCCTTCCTCTATAACGCCTGAAAAAATCAGTCGCATGCCACTCATGTCGATGCCAATAAGTTTCAGTCGCATTGACTGATGATGGATTATGTGCCTGCAAAAAAAGGTTTTATATATACACAGACACACACATACATACATACACCAATACACACACATATATATACACACACACATACATACACACATACATACATACATACACCAATACACACATATATATATACACACACACATACATACACACATACATACATACATACACAAATACACACACACACATACCCACACACACACATACATATATATATATATATATATATATACACCTTCATGTAGTGATCGAGATGGCGGTCACCTTTGGTGTATTTGTGTATTTTTCTAACGAGGTTAAACAACAACTTTTTGGTTTGTTCTGAGATATAAATTGGATTTAATTCAGCCTTCAAATAGAGAATCCGAACACCTGCTTCAGGTATATACGATTGCTGAAAGCGGATTATTTCCTGTTGCTGAATATTTCGTCTTATCGGCGTTGTAGGACACACATGTGTAGATAACGAGCAGCGTGTTGTCAATGATAGAAGTCTGGATTAGCTGGAGGTGTCTTCTTGCTGTGTTTCTGTACCGACCCTGTACCTTCTAAGACGACACTTCAGTTGGAATAGATGTCAAAGTGGGTGTCTTGGCCTGCACTAGTGTCTTCACTGTCAACTTGAGCTAGTGTCTTCACTGTCAACTTGAGCTAGTGTCTTCACTGTCAACTTGAGCTAGTGTCTTAACTGTCAACTTGAGCTAGTGTCTTCACTATCAACTTGAGCTAGTGTCTTCACTGTCAACTTGAGCTAGTGTCTTCACTGTCAACTTGAGCTAGTGTCTTCACTATCAACTTGAGCAAGTGTCTTTACTGTCAACTTGAGCTAGTGTCTTCACTGTCAACTTGAGCTAGTGTCTTCACTGTCAACTTGAGCTAGTGTCTTCACTGTCAACTTGAGCTAGTTTCTTTACTGTCAACTTGAGCTAGTTTCTTCACTGTCAATTTGAGCTAGTGTCTTCAATGTCAATTTGAGCTAGTGTCTTCACTGTGAACTTCAGCTAGTATATTCACTGTCAACTTGAACTAGTGTCTTCACTGTCAACTTGAGTTAGTGTCTTCACTGTCAACTTGAGCTAGTGTCTTCACTGTCAACTTGAGCTAGTGTCTTCACTGTCAACTTGAGCTAGTGTCTTCACTATCAACTTGAGCTGGTGTCTTCACTGTCAACTTGAGCTAGTGTCTTCACTGTCAACTTGAGCTAGTGTCTTCACTGTCAACTTGAGCTAGTGTCTTCACTGTCAACTTGAGCTAGTGTCTTCACTGTCAACTTGAGCTAGTGTATTCACTGTCAACTTGAGCTAGTGTCTTCACTGTCAACTTGAGCTAGTGTCTTCACTGTCAACTTGAGCTAGTGTCTTTACTATCAACTTGAGCTAGTGTCTTCACTGTAAACTTGCGCTCTGTTGGTCGCCATCAATCTGTTGTGTTATCTCCGCTCGTGTTTCCAGCAACCTCAACACTTAACCTCCGCTGCCAGGCATTGCACTCAATGCCATTTTAACAACTTTGACGCCTCTGGTGCTAAGTGGCATCGATATGTTGTTCCCTTGGACACACCGACTGCTTGGAGAGTTGACTGGACAGGGTTGTCACATCAATATGGCCAGGTGTGATCATTTCATATATCAACTCATAGCAAATACATCTACATTTAAGAATGGCTGCTGGGATGTACGCTCCAAGATCACAGTGGGGATACCATCATTCTTCCAAGCGATAAACCATATTTGCAAGAAATTAATTATAAACCAGGCGCTCAAAAGGCTTCAGGTCGACACCGTCACCATCCAAGAATTATGTCTGGAGGATAAATGGACACCGGTTAGTGGGGCTGTGTGCCTACCATTTCCTGTGAATCGAAAACACCTTCTTTTAAACGTAGCTCCAGCACAAAGTATATTGAACAGACCAAACTGGCGGCTGGCCTGGTGTGCTGGCAAGGGAAGCGAAGATACAGTTCCATGCGAAACAGATGCGTTTGAGCGCACCAGCAAATCCCGACAACATTGCGTCCGGTCTACAACATCGTTCATCTACTGTCCCATCTTTTGTTCATAATTTTCATTTAAGTTTTTTAATTTTACAATTAAATTCTTTTGGACTTTCATTTGCCTATGAAGTTCACATCCTGGCGACGATGGTAATGGCATTTTGGTTTATTTGAGGCTTGACTCACAATGACCTCACAGTGAACGCCATCAACAGTATTGAGAATTTCAGACACAAAAACGTTCAGCCTTTTATTAAGAACAATATTTCTCATTGCAGATGGGAGAGCATACTTCGTCTTCTTCTTCTTTGTTCGTTCTCAATCTCCTGCTATCAATCCCTGAAAAAAGCTTCGCAAGTAGCGGAATGTGGTCCAGACAACGGAATGCGCTGTGTCGTGGTTTACAGTTTGAGTGCGATATTTGCACCTTTCGGTCTAACACATCCGACTTCAGCATGCATTTTTGAGTACCGGGCTACCCTGCCTCTTCGATCCCTTCTACTTAGCCAGTCTGCTCTGTTGCATCTTGTTATCCAGGATCACAGCGTGAAGATGTAAAAGGGTATTGGCAGTTCTGGTTCGCTGACCCTGACACTAGCAGCTATGGGTCAGCGTCTGCGTCTTTGAGAGCATACACACGTATGCACCAATTAATCACAAAAAGTGTTATCAAAGAACACAGTATCAATCAAAGAACAAAGTATCCATCAACAAACAAAATTTCAAACACAGAACGAAATGTCAATTAAAAAAGAAAGGACTAATCAAAGAACAAAGTATTAATCAAAGAACAAAGTATCAGTCAAAGAACAAAGTACCAATGAAGGAACAAAGTATCAATCTAAGACAAATCAATAATCAAAGAACAACGTATCTATCAAAGATAAACGTATACATTAAAGAAATTAGAACCACAAAGTTTATCACGAAATCTCTAAGCAAAGAGAGAACAGAGGATGGGTTAAAACTTGAGTTGCATGAAGCTGATACTCGAACAGATGAGAGAGACCTAGGAACAAGATCTGAAAATCAAAACATTCAAATGAAATGCATACCATAAAAAAAACATCTCAGTGTCAGAAGACAAAACTGGATATAAGATGACATAATTAGACATGAAGTGATTACACTGTTATGCATGTCACGGAATATAAAGATATCAACTCACGAGAGGCAAAAAGGCATACAACTTACTTGTCAATGCCTTAAGGTTTTCCTCCAACCAGACCTGCTTATGAACATTGTCAATTTTGGCTAGGCGACCACCATAGTATAAGCATGTGGACTAGAAATTTAAAAGAATTAAATTTGCCAGGGGTGTTCAAAAAGTATCCGACATACAGGGCGTAAAAATACAATTTATCAATTGCCGCTTTGAAACGCTAATCCTCTTCAAAGTATTCTCCTTCGGGACTCCACATACTTCTCCCAGCGATCGTTGGGACTCCACATACTTCTCTCAGCGATCGTTGGGACTCCACATACTTCTCCCAGCGATCGTTGAAACACCACAGAAATCTCCCAGCGATCTTACCATTGTTGGAATTATTTCAGGAAGCAGTTAAGGAATAGAGTACAGGATGGTCGTCGCACTCCGCTAAATGTCTTCTGTCTTGACTCAAATTGGGTTCCTTTCAGTGGAATGTTTAGCTTCTGGAACAGCCAAAAATGGCACGAAGCCTTGTCAGAAGTATAAGGAGCTTTGTGAACCAGAGGAAGGTTGTGTTTGGACAAGGACGACTTAATCTGATGCAAACAAACTGAAAAGTGTGTTGTCATGATGGATCTGCTAAGTTTCCGTTGTCTGCAGGTCCGGTCATTTGGGCCGAACAACATCACGAAGAGGAGGGATAGAATCCAGGATAGAATCCAGGATAGACTCCAGGATAAACTTCAGGATAGACTCCAGGATAGCGTTCAGGATAGACTACAGGATAGACTCCAGGATAGCATTCAGGATAGACTCCAGGATAGCCTTTATGATAGACTCCACGATAGACGCCAGGATAGACGCCAGGATAGACTCCACGATAGACTCCAGGATAGACTCCAGGATAGCCTTCAGGATAGACTCCAAGATAGACTCCAGGATACTCCAAGATAGAATCCAGGATAACCTTCAGGGTAGACTCCAGGATAACCTTTAGGATATACTCCAGGACAGACTCCAGGATAGCTTTCAGGATAGACTCCAGATAGCCTTCATGATAGACTCCAGGATAACCTTCAGGATACACTCCAGGATAGACTCCAGGATAGACTCCAGGATAGACTTCAGGATAGACTCCAGGATAGACCAGGATAGCCTTCAGGATAGACTCCAGGATAGACTCCAGGATATACTCCAGGATAGACTTCAGGATACTCCAGGATAGACTTCAGGATAGACTCCAGGATAGACTCCAAGATAGCCTCCAGGTAATACTCTTTGGTAACGTGTTGACCTTGTGTGCGTACTCGTGATGCACAATCACACATGAGACAACATGACCTTGAAATTGTTGCGCACCTGTTACGCTTCTTTTTGCCTAGGAGATGACAAATGTTTCAACTGTGACGACTGCAGCTTAGTTTCGGAGTCGTACCCATAAACTCACAACTTATTACTTCTTTGGTATCGTCTAGCTAATTGCAAAATTTGATGCAATATCACTGCTCAGTTCTTAAGTCATTTACAGAGGAATAAGAATCCGACAGGTACTCACTACACTGAACATTGAAAGGCCGACTGCCAGCGACTGACGCAATCCGCGGATGAATAGACAATTAACGCATGCGCATGACGGTTCACTTTACTACCCTACCGAGAACAACACCTTCGTTTCATTTGTTTCCGGTATAAAAAACTCAAGTCGGAAACATTTTGAATACGCCTCGTATAAACTTCGTCTATGCCAAAATCGTCATGCGATGATAAGTCAGTCAATAATATTAGCCATAATAATAACAATAATAATAATAATAAAAATATGTTGATTTAGGCGTCCAAGGCCCTTGTGTATATCGGCCACAATTTTGGCCATCTGCTGTAGAACGGTTCCCGGCCCGTCTAGATTGGTTGGCTGCTATCTGCAGAAGCGACACTGTGGGTGAACAGCCTCCGCTGAGCCTCTAGCGAGTTTGGGGAAGTCTTTTGGGGCCGAGCAACGATCTGTCAAGTATCTTGTGGGCCGGGGTTTCCTGCTCCATCCGTATGACATGACCAAACCGAGAAATTCTTCCCGCGGCCCAGTGCTTCTGAGATTGGGTGGAGGCATGTTTTAGCAGAAATCACGAAATTGTGGATGTAGTCATGCCATCGAATTTCCAGAAAATGTAATTGGTTGTGCATGGGCAGGCGTTGAGTGATGTCCAGGTTTCGGAGCCCTAAAGCAGGACTGGGACCACGTATGACTAGCAGATATGGATGTTTGTTTTAAGGGAGATATTGCCGCTACTATATACATATCAGAGTTGGTGCATAGCGGACGTAGCTAGTACGATCGGCCTTGACATATAGGGACCACTCTGCTCAGCAGAAGAGATCAAGCTGACGAGAGGATTTCTATGGTGCAAAAAGTGGTGACTTCATAACCCAATGTGCTTTCAATCCTGGAAAACGCTTTTCTTCGTATTTTTCATCTTGTTATTCTGCTTCTTCTTATTCGTCTTCTTGTTTCGTCGTCCTCTGTTTCTTTGTTCTCAAACTTTCGCTATCAATCCATATAATGGCTTTGCAAGCAGTAGGATGTAGTCCGGAGAACAGAACGTTGTTATATTATATTATTATATATATATATATATATATATATATATATATATATATATATAAATATATGTATATATATATATATATATATATATATAAATATATATATATATATATATATATATATATATATATATATATATATATATATATATATATATATATATGTATATATATATAAAAATAAATATATATATATATATATATATATGTATATATATATAAAAATAAATATATATATATATATATATATATATATATATTTATATATATAATAAAAAATAATAAATTATAATATTTACAGTTTTATTCATTCATGATTTCATTCATAGGCGTGTCAGTCTATGCAGGACCTGCGGGTGGCACCCTGAGTATTGATGGTGTACAGTGGCGACGATTTTTAAAGACATAACATAAACAGAATGAATAACAGGAAAACGTAGGAACTCTTCCAACCTTCAGGGAAAAGACAGGTGAAAGCTGTGACAGTCAGGTAGTTTTTCTTTACATTTGCCCTGTTCGTGGTTACAGCACTCATTGAAAAGCGTCTCACTTTGCAGACATGCGCGTGGCACCCTGTGAGTAGCCTCTCAGGGCGCAAGCCTGGGCTCTAAATATGGAGACGCTGGGTTGCCCAAATTGCAGGATCCCACTTTTGGTCTCGCTGGTATATTCTAAAGGAATGTAAAGCATGCCAATTTGGCACCAGATAAGCTTCAGGAGCTGCCGAAATGAGTTCGAAATGGTAAAACCTTCAAGCGTAGGTGCTACGCCTCAGGATTTTCTATTTGGGTTTACTCTCGTAGCCTTTTACCTTACCCAAGGTGTCCACAAGGCAGTGGAATCGTTGCGTGCAGATGTTAGTTACTCGAGACATCCGATGATCAGAGCTCATCCTTTCCTTGGTGAACTTCCTGAACAGGTTTAGAGTTTACCTTCTTTTAGATTGGCTGCCAACCAAAGTTAATGAGTCCAATCTGCCCTTCCAGTTACACGCCGGGTACTCGGTCGCGCCCCACATCAGGCCCTGCAAAAAGCAGGGGACCTCTCAACAAGGTTCTGCTGGGGACACACACATTTAGGAGAGGCCTTTGACATGGAAACTCCTGAACGGCAAGCGGAAAAGTGAATCCTACGGCGATTTCTACACCTGGAAAGGAGAGGCTATATTAGACGCGTGTTTATCATCTCTTTATCAGGGTAGACAGGATCATGCTGATAGTTGCTTTCTTTGAACAAATTCAAGTTGACTTCTGACAGCATAAGAAGAAGACCCGAGAGATCGAGCATGCTTCAAATTGTGGAAAAAGGAGATGAGGATGCTTGGGGGCGAAGACCTGAAATGCTATTCCCTTCGGGAACATCACAGAGCTAGAAGCAAAGTATCAGTTGATCAAATACGTGAGAAGAAAAGAGGAAGAAGAAGAAGAAGAAGAAGAAAAAGAAGAGGTTAACAATGACGGGCGGCAGTGCTGGGATATTTACTGTTCGATTCCGTTACCTGCTCAAATTCCCACCTGAGCGTCTGTTAAGTGAGCATTTATCCTATTATGTGTAGGTCGTCTACATTTACGTCTGCTGAATTCGTCCATATTTATGTCTGTATATGTTCGTATATCTTTCTATTTATCGTTTTATTTTGAGCTTGGAAGCTATTAAGACCATTTTTCAAGTCCTTGCAATTCGCCCCGAGAAAACTTTATCAGGGCTCCGCCGACCAGAGATTGAGAACCGCTGATATAGATAATTGTATATTAAATTCAATAAAGTAGCCGTTCCAATAATCGTTAGTCAAACTTACTTACCGCTGCATCAAACCAGGTTAGTCTTTCTGCATTGAAGGAATAGCAAGATCCTTGAAACTCACGAAAGCCAATATCACATCCATTGATAGATTCTGGAAGATCAATAACATGATCATTGACACTATTTGTCCGTTTTATTGGATCGTTCAAGTTTTTAAACAGCATGCGCATCGTTTGTTGTTGAATATCTACAACGACTAAGTTTACTCTTGTGTGTGCGTCCTAAATAGGGCATCAAGCGACGGGTTGTAGAAGCTTTGCTCATATCCCAAGCGTGTGATGAATGTGGACCGTCAGGAATGTTAGATGGTGGCATTCACTACTACGGGGATCGCGTCGATCCACATCTCCTCAAATAGACTGATTTGGAAATAGTATGTGTCCAGGGATATCTACAGCGAACAGCGATAGGGGTCTTGGTCAGTATATTGTGTCTGATCCTGAGTTGACGTCCTAGTCCGCATGTTGTGCCTGACCGTGAGTGACATCATTGTCAGCATGTTGTACCTGACCCTGAGTGACGTCCTGGTCAGCATGTTGTACCTGACCCTGAGTTGACGTCCTGGTCAGCATATTGTGCCTGAACCTGAGTTACGTCCTGGTCAGCATTTTGTGCCTGACCGAACTAGCGTCTCAGTTCCCCCTGGACACCGGCAAACAAGACGATACCCCTCGTCTCGTCGCCATGTCGTTAAAGTAACCCTAAGATGACGTAGATAAATCAAATCTCACTTCTGCTTTTTTAACGTGAGTTAGTTACGGATCTTGGGCATTTTTCAAAACGGGCGGGGCCAATCCTGTCCCGGTGGAGTGATCACAAATTGATCTTCTATTTGTGCTTGGGGTTTGTTGTTTTCACCTTCCGTGTTGTCGTTTTATTATTTGTTTATTGTTGGTTGTTTTTTTATTTAAACAATGTACTGGTTTTGCAGAAGATTCCGAGTTCAGAGAGTTTGTCTAATACCTCCCGTGATAGAAGTTTGTCTAATCCCTCCTGTGATAGAAATTTGTCTAATACCTCCCGTGATAGAAGTTTGTCTAATACCTCCCATGATAAAAGTTTGTCTAATACTTCCCACGATAGAAGTTTGTCTAATACCTCCCGTGATAGAAGTTTGTCTAATACCTCCCGTGATAGAAGTTTGTCTAATACCTCCCATGATAAAAGTTTGTCTAATACTTCCCACGATAGAAGTTTGTCTAATACCTCCCGTGATTGAAGTTTGTCTAATGCCTCCCGTGATAGAAGTTTGTCTAATACGTCCCGTGATAAAAGTTTGTCTAATACTTCCCACGATAGAAGTTTGTCTAATACCTCCCGTGATTGAAGTTTGTCTAATGCCTCCCGTGATAGAAGTTTGTCTAATACGTCCCGTGATAAAAATTTGTCTAATACCTCCCGTGATAGAAGTTTGTCTAAGACCTCCCGTGATAGAACTTTGTCTAAGACCTCCCGTGATAGAAGTTTGTCTAATACCTCCGGTGATATAAGATTGTCTAATACCTCCCGTGATAGAAGTTTGTCTAATACCTCCCGTGATAGAAGTTTGTCTAATACCTCCCGTGATAGAAGTTTGCATAATCCCTCCCGTGATAGAAGTTTGTCTATTACCTCCCGTGATAGAAGTTTGTCTAATACCTCCCGTTATAGAAGTGTGTCTAATACCTCCCGTGATTGAAGTTTGTCTAATACATCCGGTGAGAGAAGTTTGTCTAATACCTCCCGTGATAGAAGTTTGTCTAATACCTCCCGTGATAGAAGTTTGTCGAATACCTCCCGTAATAGAAGTTTGCCTAATACCTCCCGTGAAAGAAGTTTGTCTAATACCTCCCGTGATAGAAGTTTGTCTAATACCTCCCGTGATAGAAGTTTGTCTTTTACCTCCCGTGATATAAGTTTGTCTAATACCTCCCGTGATATAAGTTTGTCTAATACCTCCCGTGATAGAAGTTTGTTTAATAACTTCCGTGTTATAAGTTTGTCTAATACCTCCCGTGATAGACGTTTGTCTAATACCTCCCAGGATAGAATTTGTCTAATACATCTAGTGACAGAAGTTTGTCTAATACCTCCCTGATATAAGTTTGTCTATTACCTCCCGTGACACAATTTTGTCTAATACCTCCCGTGATAGAAAGTTGTCTAATACCTCCCGTGAAAGAAATATGTTTAATACCTCCGGTCATATAAGTTTGTCTAATACCTCCCGTGATAGAAGTTTGCCTAATACCTACCGTGATAGAAGTTTGTCTAATACCTCCCGTGATAGAAGTTTGTCTAATATCTACCGTGATAGAAGTTTGTCTAACACCTTCTGTGATATAAATTTGTCTAATGCCTCCCGTTATAGTAATTTGTCTAATACCTCCCGTTATAGAAATTTGTCTAATACCTCCCGTGATAGAAGTTTGTCTAATACCTCCCGTGGCAGTTTTTTTTTCTAATACCTGGTATATTTTCTACCACCTCTGGAAATATATCCTGCCTCCAGGTAGGTTTTCGTACAGCAGTGATGGGTTTTGGTGTTGTTAGTGCGTTTATGGGATCTTCGTGCATCTTTGCTTTGGCTATTTCTGCAAAGTTTCTCCGCTTTAGTTTCCCATTTCCCAAATTGTTTAGTCTCTGGTGCATTGGATGGTCGGTCAGTCTTCGGAGTTTTTATGACTGCAGCTGGGCTCTGCAGTCTCTTCTATCGGTCATGGATTGCAGTTTTGTAATCTTTTCAAGTTCTACAATTGTCTTTGACTTCATGCCTCCTGTTATAACTCTCATGGCTTGGTTTTGAAGTTTGCTAGCTTTATCAAAGTTCGCCTTTGCTGCTGTTGTCCATGCCGCAATGCCATACTCGAGAACTGGTCTCACTCTTCCAATGTACAGTTTCTTTAGTATGCTTTCGTCTGCTCCCCAGCTTGAGCCAGCAAGTTTCCTCATGATTGCCATTCTTTCTCTGGCTCACATTCGGTTTCTCTCGATCTGACCTTAATCAAATGTGACTCCCAGATAGGTTGGGTTGTCGTTTGGCTGCAGGAATTTGCCATTTAAACTTAACTTGGTATTTTGGGGTTTGATTGAAAGCGAGAATATTGTGCATGTGGTTTTCTCCTCGTTTATTTTGACCAGCCATGAGTTCGCCCACTCTTCCAGCGATGTTAGGGGCTGCTGCATCCGATTTCTTGCTATGGTGAGATTCTTTTCAGAGGTCCACATAGCCAGATCGTCTTCAAACATTGAGCTATGGACTTTTCTTGGTATATTTTCTGTAATGTCGTTTATATACACCAGGAAGAGTGTGGGTGACAGTACTCCCCCTGGGGTACTCCCTGCTCGAGTGTAATCTTTCTGCTCATCTGCCCTTGTACTTGGACTCTGGCCGTTCTGTTTTTGAGGTAGTGGTTGATGCACTTGTACATTTTCCCACAGACATCACTTCTTTTTAGCTTGACTATAAGTCCATCTTTCCAGACTTTGTCAAATGCCTTTTCCAGGTCCACCCAAATCGCTACTGTGTGTTTCTGTGCCTGGTAGGCATCTTCTATTTCCTGGGCTAAGATGATGACCTGGTTCTCAGTGGATCTGTGCTGTCTAAAGCCGGCTTGCTGTGGAATTAGTATTCGTTTTTCTTCCAGATGCCACATCTGTCTGGTGTTTATCATACGTTCCATCAGCTTGCCGACACAGCTCAGTAAGCTTATGGGCCTGTATCCATTTGGATCTGTTCTGTCCTTTCCTTTTTCGGTATTGGTACCAGTACTGCGTCTTTCCATGCCTGGGGTACAATTCCCCTTTTTCAGTTTTGGTTCAGGACCGATAGCAGCTTCCTCTTCGCTGTTTGGCCCCGACCCATCAGCATTTCGTTTGTTATCCCATCTTTTCCGGGGGGATTTCCTTTTCTTTAATGTTCTCAGGGCCTCTTCCATTTCGCTCATTGTTAATTTGGCCATCATATGCTCTTCAGGTGCCGTACTGTTGTTGTCGGGCCCCTTTTCTCTTCACTAATGTCTGAATGCTTATCTGCAGGGACCTCGATGTGGTTTGCTCTGGCATAGTGATCGACAAAAGTGTTTGCAGCTTTTTTACCAGTGAGCAAGTTTTCGCCCTGCTTGATGGTAATTTGTTTGTTAGACGGGGTTTGGTCATTCATGGCTCTGACTAGCTTCCATAGCTTGTTCCCTTCTTTGTCCAGGTTTAGGCTTTCCGTTTTGTTTTTCCAGCTCTCTCTTGCTGTTTGCTTGAGAGTGTATTTGTATTTCGCCGTGGCGGCTTTGTGGGCGATGTTTGCCTCCATAGATTGTTCTTTCTCTGCCATGTTTCTAGCATGTGTTACTGCATCTTCCGCTCTCTGCAACTCATCATTCCAATGGGGCTTATAGTTTTTCCTAGCCTTTCTTGGGATGGTTTCAGTGGCGGCTTGCATTATTGCCTTGCTTAGGCTTTCCACCTTGGGCTTCATTTTGTTGTTTCGTGTGTTGATGGTTTCACACAGCCCGTCTGTCAGGATTGCAAATCTGTCCCAGTCGGCTCGTTTGTATTTCCAACGTGGGAGCGATTTTGTTTATTGTGGGCCTACTTACATATCAATGTCTAGCCTGATCGGCCTGTGGACGCTACCTGCCAGTTGCTTTAGCATCTGGCGGTCTATTTTATGGTGTATGTTCTGTGTAGGAAAAAAGGCCAAATCTGGAGTCGAGGTGGTATGCCATGTTCTAGAAAAGAAACTAGGGCTATCCTCCGGCCTATTGATTAGGGAGAGATTTGTGTATATATCCCAATCTTCCACTTCGTCACCTCATCTGTCTATGTCCGAGTATCCCCATCTCTCTACTATGCAGTTGGAGTCCACACTCGAGAGCGATAGGGATTTATTTGGTTGTCCGTACAGATTGAAAATGCGGAGCTTCGTCTCTTGAGCCATTATGTCAACTCCTACAATTTCTGCTTGTCCGGTGTGATTGACAGATACCGCGCTACTCGGTATGCAGTTTCGGGTCAGTATCAGGACCCCTCCTTTGTGACCTTCTCTATCGAAACGGAAGGTCTGGTATCCTCTGATTTAGAATTTATGGTTTTTGTTGAGGTGCGTTTCCTGGATACATGCCACGTCAATCTTACCTTCATGCAGGTGATGTGTTAGGGAAAGCTTTTTATTAACGACACCCTCCGCATTCCACTGTAGTATTTTGAGGTCTTGAGTTTTTGGTCAATAAAGGTTGCTCCATAGTCATGTGCCTTGACTCCACGACACATGGGTGGGTGACCCCCAGTAGTCAAAGGTGGGCCCCTTCGAGGCGTGAGGCCCGGCACTATCGCTGCCTGGCGGGACTCCGCAGGATGAGCGCCATACGTTTTTCTGATCGGTTGTACTGTCATCATACTGCGATTTACGTTGCACTGTTTTGTTAGACTTGCGGCCCCGTGCATCCGATTTCAACAGCCGTTTATGTAGGGATGCCCTCTTTAGCCTTTGGCTGTCGCTAGCTTATCTGCAAGGCGGCAGTTGTTTATGATCAGATTTGTCTCTCTTATGGAAGTTGTCTTACCAGACTAACGAGTCTTCACTACTCGTGTCTATAGGGTGCGGTGATGATATATGAGATGATATATGAGATGATATATGATATGGACTGGTTTACCCAGAAGAGAGGCAGTCCAGTGTGTCTGTACCCCAGGATCGTCACGTCCTGTCAGAAACGTAGCATTTGCATGTGAGTGGGATATCTCTTTGCTCCCTTTATTTTCTTGGCTTCTTTGAAGGGATGGCACGCCTAGCATTCCCCGCCACCTGGGATGTTGACACAGTGGGGCAGGTGTGCAATGTCCGCTAGTCTGCATCTCTTCTGCGTCCATTGGTATGGCTGATAGCGTACAGAGGTAGATATCGAAGCAGAAGTGCATTTATCCAGGGGACAAGCCTGGTAATGTCACGGAGATGTTGTTCGACTTTGTTGCGGACATATCTCGTGATCAAGGATTGAGTCTCGACAGTTCACAGTGAGGTGGCTGCTCTACTGTTTTCGACACCCCGACCAAGAACTAAGTCTTATGTTGGTGGTTTCGCACCCCATCGCCGTATAGGGTGAATATCGAGCAGCTATCTGCCCGCTTTGATCAGCGGATGGAAGAGACCTCTTTCTGTGGCTCGACCTGGTAGGCTTAAGGCGCGATCCCCAGGTCCCGACCATATCGAAGCCTCCCATTACAGTGGTGCTGAGAATTTGGGCGGGATTCCGGCTAACAAGCGTCCGGCCGTAATCCCTCACATGGTAGCCTCGCGCCATTGGCTTATCAGCCTAGTACGTGAACCAAATGTATGCGGTTCCTCTCGAGTTGAGAAGGATTTCCGAATGGAAAGAAATGTCATTTGTAGGGTAGAACTGACCTGTCTTCCGTTGGTCTATTTCCAGCACCCGTTCATTTTTTGGCCAGCACGAATGAATCGAGTGCTTTTGTTTTTCCGTGACCAGGTATCTGGAGCCTGCGGTTTCCACGGTGTTAAGACACGGTTTCCGTATCGATCCTTCATTAGAAGGTTAGAGAGCTGACCTGTTTTCTGTGGGTCTAATAACAGCACACGTTCACTATTAAACCAAACGAAAGTGCTCTCGATTTGTCAGTCGTTCTACCGTGTTTGCGTGTTGAGTCAAATTAAGCCGCAGGCTCTACTCCTGATAGTGCTCTTCCGTCAATTCCTTTATCAAACACTGGATGCAGACCAACCGAGCCACAGAGGGCATAACCCCAGATTTATGAGGGTCTAAATCCAGCACCCGTTCCATATTAGACCCAAGGAAAGTTGTCTCGGCATGTCAGTCACTTCAGTGTTGGCCGTGTTGAGTCAAATTAAGCCGCAGGCTCCACTCCTGGTGGTGTCCTTCCGTCAATTCCTTTAAGTATCAGCTTTGCAACCATACTTCCCCCGGAACCCAAACACTTTGGTTTCCCGGAAGCTGCCCGCAGAGTCATCGAAGCAACTCCTGCGGATCGCTAGTCGGCATCGTTTATGGTCAGAACTACGACGGTATCTGATCGTCTTCGCGCCTCTGACTTTCGTTCTTGATTAATGAAAACATTCTTGACAAATGCTTTCGCAGTAGCTCGTCTTGCGGCGATCCAAGAATTTCACCTCTAACGCAGCAATACGAATGCCCCTGTTTGTCCCTGTTAATCATTACCTCCAGTTCCGAAAACCAACAAACTAGAACCGAGGTCCTATTCCTTTATTCCATACACCATTATTCAGGCAGCCGAGGCCTGCTTTGAACACTCTAATTTTTTCAAAGTAAACTCGCCCGTGGGAGCACCCGTGGGAGAGAGCCGGCAGACGGTAGGGCAGGAGACAACGGGCAGTGAACCGGCGCGAGCCGGACCGCCCGCCTGCGCCTGAGATCCAACTACGAGATTTTTAACTGCAACAACTTTAATATACGCTACTGGAGCTTGAAAATTACCGCGGCTGCTGGCACCAGACTTGCCCTCCAATTGATCCTCGTTAAAGGGTTTAAAGTGTACTCATTCCAATTTCGGGGCCTCGAAAGAGTCCCGTATTGTTATTTTTCGTCACTACCTCCCCGTGTAGGGAGTGGGTAAGTTGCGCCCCTGCTGCCTTCCTTGGATGTGGAAGCCATTTCTCATACCGTCTGAAAGAAACATTTCCGCCCAAACTAGGGACCACTCAGATGCGAAGCCAGCTCGCTAACCACTGCGCCACGCGGCTCCTTTTTTCTGAAGTACGACTTGGAATATCATTAGAGCAACCGTAACCCACCACAAAAGTACCCAACTCAAGTATCAGTTGCGTTAGCAGCAACACCAACCTCGTATTCTAAATGTCCTTAAAGGTCAAATTACATCTACAACATAAAGCATAATTACTTACCGAACAAGGCTGTAAAAGTCAGAACCAAGACAACTCTCATCTGAAAATGGGAAAGTCCGTTAGTGTTATTATATGCATCTATTTTGTGTTAATCAATATATGTGTATGTCTTTCTATTTCGTATGTCTATTTGTCTGTAGATGTCTGCCTATGCTGCTCGAGAACGGCTGGCAGGACTCAGTGTTTAAATCTGAAATTCTTAGTAAGACTAACATGTTGGACATCCATACATTTCTGTAAGTAGGTCAGGTAAGATGAGGAGAAGTGTTGTTTGAATACCCTGTGCGCCTATCACCAAGAAGCTGTTGTAGGCTGAGCTGAAAACAGGGAGGTACTCATTAGGAGGACAGAGACAACGGTAGAGAGACTCATTGCAAGCTTCAACATATAGATCACCTACCCTGCACGCTAGCATCACCCACGGTGATCAGAACGCGGAGGTTCAGAGTAGACGTGCCGTCCGAAAGTGCAGGACGCGGGTCGACTCCCTAAAGTCTGCCGTGGCAGGATTGTTCTCTATAGCCATACTAGAATACATCTAGCAGTACTCGTCCGATGATGTCGCCATTTTTGCTTGTGATGGGTAAATATTATAAAATTCATCTGTCAATATATTAGGCGAGCAACCTCTTTTCTGTATATTTTCAAAAAAGGCCAACACACCAAACAGCGACCAGATACTGAAATAAACAACATATTTCTGATGGACATACACGACTGGTCAGCTGTCCACCGTTAGCGGTAACGGTAATATCATCTTCCGGGTTTGTCTTGATGATGTAACGTGCAGTTTATTTGAATTATAGTGAGACAGATACTGCACTGGTCATCAACCTCAGTCTCTGGTCGCAAACTACCTCAGACCAGTAGCAAGACATAAGTCAACACGAATGAACGTAACTCAGGATGTAGGCAATCTGTTACCACCACCAAGACCACGGATTGCTTGAAACTTGCGGGATTTAATCGTACACTGTTTCCATTCATCGCTCTGAGTGGACGATGCATTACCTCTCGACCACAGCAACCACATGACATGAATTACACACTTTATTATGATATTACAACTTATGTTATCTGGACGAAATGTGTCTTTGGTTTATTTTATCGACAATTGTCATAATTGTCAGTAAGATCGGCCAACAACTGGTCTTTCAACAACTGGTCCTTCAACAACTGGTCCTCCAACAACTGGTCCTCCAATAACTGATCCTCCAACAATTGGTCCTCTAACAACTGGTCCTCCAACAATTGGTCCTCCAACAATTTGTCCTCCAACAACTGATCCTCCAACAACTGGTCCTCCAACAACTGGTCCTCCAACAACTGGTCCTCCAAAAACTGGTCCTCCAACAACTGGTCCTTTAACAACTGGTCCTCCAACAACTGGTCCTCCAACAACTGGTCCTCCAACAATTGGTCCTCCAACAATTGGTCCTCCAACAATTGGTCCTCCAACAACTGGTCCTCCAACAACCCCGTGAGGAGGCTGGATTCAGAAGAGGGTTCTCCACTACGAATCACCTACACACAATCTACCAAGGGTTCTCCACTACTAACCACTTGTACACAATCTACAAAGGGTTCTCCACTACTGATCACCTGCATACAATCTACCAAGGGTTCTCCACTACGGATCACCTACACACAATCTACAAAGGGTTCTCCACTACTGACCACCTACACACAATCTACCAAGAGTTCTCCACTACTGACCACCTACACACAATCTACGAAGGGTTCTCCACTACTGACCACCTACACACAATCTACCTAGGGGTCTCCACTACTGATCACCTACACACAATCTACCAAGGGTTCTCCACTACTGACCACCTACACACAATCTACCAAGGGGTCTCCACTACTGATCACCTACACACAATCGACCAAGGGTTCTCCACTACTGATCACCTACACAATCTACAAAGGGTTCTCCACTACTGACCACCTACACATAATCTACCAGCTGCTGGAGAGGGCCCGTGAACTCCATGGTACATATACTGTGTTTATGGATTATTATAAAAGCCTTGAACGGTATTTAGATCAATGCGGTGATAAATGTTCTAAGAAGCCAAGGCGGGGCAAAAAATTACACGAGGATTGTAGAAGAAATAAAAGTAGGTTAAAGTACCACCGCCCAATAAATGTTCAACTAACAAGAGAAGGGCGTCCGTGCGACACAATTTCTCCAAAGCTTTTCACAGCAGCGCGTGAGGAAATCTTCTCAACAGCTGAGTTGGGTCGATTGAGGCATTAATATAGATGAAGGTAGACTCGATTATCTACTTTTTTCGAACGACATCATCAGCATCACAGAAGAGGTCCAACTCTTCCTGAACGATATGGATGAGGTCGTTAGAGGTGTCGGACTACGGATGAACAAAATGAAATCGACATGTCTCCTAAATCCATTTTGCCGCAAATGCGAGATCAAGCTGGGAAATGAGCTTGTTCAAGATGTCAGGGCCTACATATGCTTGGGACAGGCAATAAATGCCACCCCCACCTTAGACCAGGAACTAAGAGCTCCATCCTGAACTAGCTTCAGTACCATACATCCTTTACTAGTGCATCTGAAAGACACCATGGCAAGAGTGCACCTTTAATATTCCGCGGTCATACCAGCCATGATCTACGGATGCGAAGTGTAGATCTTCGCAATGCGGATACAGACAAACTACGAGTTACCAAGACAGCGATGGAAAGACGCGTCTTCTGGATCTCGATCAGAGATCGAACCCACAATGCCGAAATCAGAGAGGGCACTCAAGACGCCGTGAAGGCTTTGTTATCTCGCAAATACCATTGAGCTAGACACGTGGTGTGTATGTCAGATGGCAGATGGATCTCAGATATACGTTTTGGAGGCTTATGATTATACACATACGATAGCGAGATGGTCTGCTGAGAGACCTAAGTCCGAAATGGCACAACACGGTGAATGATCAGACTGCATACAGACCATTGTTGGCTACCTCGCATACGTACACGCGCCAGACTGAAGCAATGATATTTGATTGTATTGTTCCATAATTCTTTCACTTCGTAGAGACTTTCAATTGGCTTGCAAACTTTATTACAATTTTTCTGATAAAATATCTCAACATTAAACATAAAAATAAACCCACGAATACATCTGAACATAAAACATACTAAATAAAGCACTGATATATCTCCACATAAAACATATCAAATAATTCTTATAAATATAGAAACATCAAACAAACAACATAATCTATTCCAAATTTTCAACGTAAACCACACAGCATCATTGACCCACATATCTAAATTTGAAACATAAATATTGCAATATTAAATATTCAACATATCCCTCAAATATGTATCAGAATAAAACATACAATAGCCCAAACACATATCTCAGTATAAAACATATAACATAACACACTTCTATAGTTCAACATAAAAAATACAACAAAGCCCACACAAAAATCTAAACATACAACAAAGGCCACACACATCTCTCAACTGGAAACACAGACCACACAAATATATCAACATGAAACATAGCCCAAAAAAATATCTCAACATGAAACACAGCTCACACAAATATCTCAACATGAAACATCCCATACAAATAACTCAATATGAAACATTCCACACACATATATCAACATGAAACACAACGGCAAAAATATCTCAAATGGAACATCCTACAAAAATATCTCAACATGAAACATAGCCCACACAAATATCTAAATATGAAAAATGGCACACAAATATGTAAACATGAAACACATTCCAAACAAATATCTCAACATGAAATATTACACACAAATATCTCAAAATGATACACATCCAAAATAAATATATCTATATGAAACATCCCACACACATATCTCAACATACAACAAAGGTCACACACATATCTCAACATACAACAAAGGTCACACACATATATCAACAAGAAATACTGCCCACAAACAAATCTCAACATGAAACACAGCCAACACAAATATCTCAACATGAAACATTCCACACAAATATCTCAACATGAAACACAGCCCATACAAATTCTCAACATGAAACATACCACACAAATATGTCAACATGAAACATAACCCAAACAAATATCTCACATGAAACACAGCCCATACAAATTCTTAACGTGAAACATTCCACACAAATATCTCAACATGAAACATTCCACACAAATATCTCAACATGAACCAACCCCGACAAATAGATCAACATGAAGCATCCCACACAAAAATCTCAACATGAAACACGCCACACAAATAGATCAATATGAAAAATCCCACACAAATATCACAACATGAAAGACAGCCCACACAAATATCTCACATGAAACACAGCCTAAACAAATACCTCAATAGAAACAACCCACACAAATATCTCAATATGAAACATAGCCCACACAAATATCTCACATGGAACAATGCCCACACAAAGATGTCACCATAAAACACTTCTAACACATATCTGTCAACATGAAATATCCAACACAAATATCTCAAAATGAATCATCCCAAACAAAAATCTCAATAGGAAACATCCAACACAGACATCTCAATACTATACATCCCAAACAAATAGATCTACATGAAACATCCAACACAAAATTATCAACATCAAACACAGCGCAGAAAAATCTCTCACATAAAACACAGTCCAGATAAATTTCGTACATGAAACACAGACAGCACAAATATTTCAACATTAAACAGCCCACACAAATATCTCAATATGAAACATCCCACACAAATACAAACATGAAACACAGCCCTGACAAATATCTTACTTTGAAAAACAGCCCACACGAATATTTTAAGATGAAACACAGCTCACACAAATATGTCAACAATAAAAGTCGCAAATAAATAGATCAACGTAAAACATCCAAAACTATTATCTCAACATGAAACACAGCCCACACAAATATATCAGATGAAACACAACCCAAAGAAATACCTCAACATGAAACAGCCCACAGAAATATCTCAACATGAAACAGCCCACACAAATATCTCACGTGAAAAACAGCCCACACAATTATCTCACATGGAACACAGCCCGCACAAATATTTCACCATAAACACAGCTAAAAGAAATATCGCACATGAAACACAATCCAGACAAATTTCTCACATCAAACACAGACCGCACAAATATTTCAACATGAAACAGCCACAAATATATCTAAACATTAAACATCCCACACAAAAATATCAACATGAAACTCAGCCAACACAAATATCTCACTATAAAACACTGCCTACACAAATATCTCACCACGAAACACAGCGCACAGAAATATCTCAACATCAAACATCCAAAGCAAAAATCTCAACATGAAAAACATCCCACACACATATCTCAACATGAAAAATCCCACACGATTATCTCAAAATGAAAAATCCCACACACAAATCTCAACATGAAACATCCCACATAATTATCTCAACATTAAACATTCCATACACATATCTCAAAATGAAACATCCCATACAATTATCTCAACATGAAACATCAAACACATATCTCAACATGAAACATCAAACACATATCTCAATATGAAACATCCCACACAATTATCTCAAAATGAAACAAAACTCAAACAAAGATCTCACATGAAACACAGCCCACAGAAATTTATAAACATGAAACAGCCCAAACAAATATCTCAACATGAAACAGCCCACACAAATATCTCAACATGAAACAACCCACACATATATATCAATATATAACAAAGGTCACACACATTTCTCAACAGTAAACATAACCCAAACAAATAACTATACTTGAAACATGATCAAAACAAATGTCTCAACATTAAACACATCCGACACAAATATCACAACACGAAAAACAGACCACACCGACAGCTCAATATGAAACATAGCCCACACAAATTTCTCAACATGAAATATCGCACCCAAATATCTCAACATGAAACACCTCGAACAAATATCACATCAGGAAATATCCCACACAAATATATCATCATTAAACATCCCACACAAATATCTCAACATGAAACACATCACACAAATATCTGAACTTGAAACATCCCACACAAATATCTCAACATGAAACATTCCCCACATATATCTCAACATGAAATACAACTCATACACATATTTTACATAAAACACAGCCAACACAAATATCTGAACATGAAACAGCCCACACACAAATCTAAACATGCAACAGTCCACACAAATATTCTAAAATTATAAACCCCTCACAAATATATCAACATGAAACACTGCCCACACAAATATCTGAACATGAAAAAAAAAACCAAAAAATCTTAACATGAAATACAGCCCACACAAATATCTCAATAAGAAACATGCCACGCAAATATCAACATGAAACACAGCCCAAACAAATATTTCACCATGAAACAGAGCCCAGTCAAATATATTAACATGAAACACAACTCACACAAATATCTAAACATGAAACACAACTCACACAAATACCTCAACATGAAACATCCCACACAAATATCTCAAAATTAAACATCCCACACAAATATCTCAACGTTAAACATCCCAAACTATTATATCAACATGAAACATCCCAATCAATTATCTCAACATGAAACACAACTCACACAGATAACTCAACAGTACACATGGCCCATAAATATCTCAACGTTAAACATCCCAAACTATTATCTCAACATGAAACATGCCACCCAATTATCTCAACATGAAACAACTCACAAAAATATCTCAAAATTAAACATCGCACATAAATATCTCAACGTTAAACATCACAGACAATTATCTCAACATGAAACACAACTCACACAAATATCTTAGATGAAACAGAACCCACAGAAATACCTCAACATGAAACAGCCCACACAAATATCTCAACATGAAACAGCCCACACAAATATCTCACATGAAAAACAGACCACACAATTATCTCACATGGAACACAGCCCACACACATATTTCACCATAGATACAGCTAATACAACTATCGCACATGAAACACAATCCAGACAAATTTCTCACATCAAACACAGACCGCACAAATATTTCAACATGAAACAGCCCACAAGTATATCTCAACATGAAACATCCCACACAAAAATATCAGCATGAAACTAAGCCCACACAAATATCTCACCATAAAACACTGCCTACACAAATATCTCACCACGAAACACAGCGCACACAAATATCTGAACATCAAACATCCAACGCAAAAAGCTCAACATGAAAGACACATCCCACACACATTTCTCAACATGAAACATCAGACACAATTATCTCAACATGAAACATCCCACACATATATCTCAACGTGAAACATCCCACACAAATATCTCAACATGAAACAAAACTCAAACAAAGATCTCACATGAAACACAGCCTCCAGAAATATATGGACACGAAACAGCCCACACAAATATCTCAACATGAAACAGCCCACACAAATATCTCAACATGAAACAGCTCACACAAATATATCAAAATAAAACAACCCACACATATATCTAAATATACAACAAAGGTCACACACTTTTCTCAACAATAAACATAACCCACACAAATAACTCAACTTGAAACATGACCAAAACAAATGTCTCAACGTTAAACACTTCCGACACAAATATCACAACACGAAACACAGAACACACCGATAGCTCAATTTGAAACATAGCCCACAGATATCTCAACATGAAATATCGCACACAAATATCTCAACATGAAACAACTCGAAAAAAATATCACATCAGGAAACATCCCACTCACATATATCATCATTAAATATCCCACACAGATATCTCAACATGAAACATCCCACATAATTATCTCTACATGAAATACAACTCATACACATATTTCACATAAAACACAGCGCACACAAATATCTGAACATGAAACAGCCCACACACAAATCTAAACATGAAACAGTCCACACAAATATTCGTAAAATGATAAAGCCCTAACAAATATATCAACATGAAACAATGTCCACACAAATATCTGAACATGAAATAACCCACAAAAAAATCACAACATGAAAGACAGCCAACACAAATATATTACATGAAATACAGCCTAAACAAATACCTCAATAGAAACAGCCCACACAAATATCTGAATATGAAACATAGCCCACACAAATATCTCACATGGAACAATGCCCACACAAATATGTCACCATAAAACACTTCTAACACACATATCTCAACATAAGATATCCCACACAAATATCTCAAAAAGGAATCATCCCAAACAAGTATCTCAATATGAAAAATCCAACACAGACATCTCAATACTAAACATCCCAAACAAATAGATCTACATGAAACATCAAACACAAAATTATCAACATCAAACACAGCGCAGAAAAATCTCTCACATGAAACACATTCCAGATAAATTTCGTACATGAAACACAGACAGCACAAATATTTCAACATTAAACAGCCCACACAAATATCTATACCTGAAACACAGCCCACACAAATATCTCAATGTGATCCCCAACTCACACAAATATGTCAAAAATAAATGTCGCACATAAATATCTCAACGTAAAACATCCCAAACTATTATCTCAACATGAAACACAGACCACACAAATATATCAGAAGAAACACAACCCACACAATTACCTCAACATGAAACAGCCCACACAAATATCTCACATGAAAAACAGCCCACACAATTATATCACATGGAACACAGCCCAACAAATATTTCACCATAAAAACAGCTAAAAGAAATATCGCACATGAAACACAATCCAGACAAATTTCTCACATCAAACACAGACCGTACAAATATTTCAACATGAAACAGCCCACAAATATATCTCAACATGAAACATCCCACACAAAAATATCACCATGAAACTCAGCCAATACAAATATCTCACCATAAAACACTTCCTACACAAATATCTCACTACGAAACACAGCGCACACAAATATCTCAACATCAAACATCCAAAGCAAAAATCTCAACATGAAAGACATCCCACACATATCTCAACATGAAACATCCCACACAAATATCTCAACATAAAACATCCCACACAATTATCTCAAAATGAAAAATCCTAAACACATATCTCAACATGAAACATCCCAAATAATTATCTCAACATGAAACTTTCCATACACATATCTCAAAATGAAACATCCCACACATATATCTCAATATACAACAAAGGTCACACACTTTTCTAAACAGTAAACATAGCCTACACAAATAACTCAACTTGAAACATGACCAAAACAAATGTCTCAACATTAAACACATCCGACACAAATATCACAACACGAAACACAGACCACACCGATAGCTCAATATGAAACATAGCCCACAGATATCTCAACATGAAACATCCCACAGAATTATCTCAACATGAAATACAACTCATACACATATTTCACATAAAACACAGCCCACACAAATATCTGAACATGAAACAGCCCACACACAAATCTAAAATGAAACAGTCCATACAAATATTCGAAAATGATAAAGCCCTCACAAATGAATAAACATGAAACACTGCCCACACAAATATATGAACATAAAAAATCCCACACAAAAATCTCCACATGAAATACAGCCCACACACATGTCAACAAGAAACATCCAAGACAATTATCGCAAAATGAAACAGCCCACACAAATGTCTCAACAAGAAACATGCCACGCAAATATCAACATGAAACACAGCCCAGCCAAATATCTCACCATGAAACAGAGCCCAGTCAAATATATTAACATGAAACACATCTCACACAAATATCTCACCATAAAACACAGCCCACACAAATGTCTCAACTTAAAACACAACTGACACAAATATCTCAACATGAAACATAACTCACACAAATATCTCAACATGAAACATCCCACACAAATATTTCAACTTTAAACATCACACACAAATATCTCATCATTAAACATTTCACATAAATATCTCAATATTAAACATCCCAAACTATTATCTCAACATGAAAAATCCCACACAATTTTCTAAACATGAAACACAACTCACACAAATATCTCAAAATTAAACATCGCACATAAATATCTCAACGTTAAACATCCCATACAATTATCTCAACATGAAACACAACTCACACAAATATCTTAGATGAAACACAAATCACAGAAATACCTCAACATGAAACAGCGCACACAAATATCTCAACATGAAACAGCCCACACAAATATCTCACATGAAAAACAGCCCACACAATTATCTCACATGGAACACAGCCCACACAAATATTTCACCATAAACACAGCTAACACAAATATCGCACATGAAACACAATCCAGACAAATTTCTCACATCAAACACAGACCACACAATTGTTTCAAAATGAAACAGCCCACAAATATATCTCAACATGAAACATCCCACACAAAAATATCACAATGAAACTCAGCCCACACAAATATCTCACCATAAAACACTGCCTACACAAATATCTCAACATCAAACATCCAACGCAAAAATATCAACATGAAAGACATCACACACACATATCTCAACATGAAACATCCCACATAATTATCTCAACATGAAACATCCCACACACATATCTCAACATGAAACATCTCACACAATTATCTCAACATGAAACACAACTCAAACAAAAATCTCACATGAAACACAGCCCACAGAAATATATGAACACGAAACAGCCCACACAAATATCTCAACATGAAAAAGCCCACACAAATATCTCAACATGAAACAGCCCACACAAATATCTCAACATGAAACAACCCACACAAATATCTGAACATGAAACAGCAAACACAAATATCTCAACATGAAACATCCCACACAAATATCTCAACATGACAAATCCCACAGGAATATCTCAACATACAACAAAGGCAAAACAAATATCTCAACTAGAAACATAGTCCACACAAATATCTCAACATGAAACATGACCAACACAAATGTCTCAACATTAAATACATACCACACAAATATCTAACACGAAACACAGCCAACACAAATATATCCACAATAAACACATCCCACACAAATATCTCAGCATGAAACATGACCAACACAAATGTCCCAACATGAAACATAGCCCACACAAATATCTCAACATGAAATAATAGCTGTCCATCTTTGCAATGAGGACCGCTGACATCATCATTGTCACATATTTCCCTGTTGGTTGTGGGTGCCCATGTGGCTGAACAGGCCGATGCGAGCATGAAAACATCAGCTACATATCGGGCACACGAGATTTGTAGAAGGGGATGGTGTTCCCGCTGCTCGGGATTTCCGAGTCTCGCGTCTGCTCTGGACTTTCACAACACGGTCGTCTTCATCGGCAGCTACACCCGATTTAACCGCGCTTCTCCAGTCAGATCTGTTATGCGCAAGACATTCCCAGGTGTCGATGTCTATCTGGCAACTTTTTAGTGAGTCCTTCAGACCGTCTTTAAAACGTTTCTTTGGGCGCCCTCTCTCGCACCATCCCACTTTCTGCTCGCCGTAGAGAAGCTTCTTTGAGAGCCGCTCGTCTGACATACGGACGAGGTGTCCGGCCCATCCTAGTCGTGCTTTTTCTAGCAGTGCATGGATGCTGGGCATGTTAGCCCTTGAGAGAACCTCGATGTCAGTGACACGATCTTGCCATCGGATGTGGAATATTCGCCTCAGGCAACCTGTGTGGAAGTGGTTTAACCACCTTGCATGTCCAGAGTATTCAGTCCAGCTTTCGCAAGCGTATAGTAGGGTTGGAATGATGGTTGCACGGTAGTCTTTGAGTTTGGTCTTGACGCTGATGTCACGACGTGCCCAGACCATCGATCGCATTCTACCAAAGGCTGTGCTTGCCTTTGCTATTCTGCATGCCACCTCATCATCTAGGCTGACAGATCTCGACAGCGTGCTTCCCAGATATGTGAATTTGTCTACGGCATTCAACGTCTGTCCGCTGACTGTAGTCTCTGGTTTTGTGTACGGCATGCCTGGTGCTGGTTGGTTCATGACCTCTGTTTTTTTGGCATTTATGATCAGGCCAAAATTTTCGCACACGGCAGAGAACTGGTCCATTACAACTTGCATGTTCAGTTCTGAGTTGCTCATTAGAGCGCAGTCGTCAGCAAATACAAGTTCCCTGATTATGTCGCCAGCCACTTTGGTTTTTGCCTTCATTCTTCTGGAATTGAGTAATTTTCCATCTGTACTGTACTTTATGGATATTCCAAGCTCCAATGATCTGAAGGCATCTGTCATCGTTGCCGCGAACATCATGCCGAACAAAGTCGGGGCGAGTACACATCCTTGTTTTACTCTGTTTGATACTAGAAACGTTTTAGAAATTGCACCGCTGTCCAGTACACGAACACACATGCCTTCGTGTAGCTGTTTCACCATTGTTATGAACTTGTTGGGGCAGCCAAACTTAGACATTATCATCCACAGCCCTCCTCTGTTATCTGTATCAAATGCTATTGTCAAATCAATAAATAGGGTGTACAAGGCCTGATTTTGTTCTCGACACTTCTCTTGTACTTGGCGAGCGGCAAAAATCATGTCCACTGTTCCTCTTCCGGCTCTGAATCCACATTGGCTTTCTGGGAGGTGATGGCTTTGTCCAAGGTGTTTGTTGAGCCTGTTTAGCAGTAAGCGAGCTAGGATCTTGCCTGTTGCGGAGAGTAGCGATATTACACGATGATTGTCGCATTCCTGACGGTTGCCTTTTCTTTTGTACAGGTGAACGATTGAGGCGTCCTTTAGCTCCTGCGGAATTTTTCCTTTAGCCCACATGTGACAGAAGATTTCAGTGATCCTTCTGGTGAGGGATGGGCCAGCTGTCTTCTATACCTCTGCTGGTATTGTATCAGCTCCTGGAGCTTTTCCTATAGATAGTGAACTGATTGCCCTGTCGACTTCCTCCTCAGTAATGACTTCATCCAACGACAGGTTCAGTTCCACCTGCGGCATTCGCCGGATGGCCTCTTCATTTATGGACGATGGGTGGTTTAGTATTTTGCAGAAGTGGTCTGCCCATCTGTCTAGAATCTGAACCGTATCTGTTAGCAGTGCTCCATCCGCACTGCGAACTGGAGTGTTACTAGAGCGCTGCGGGCCGTAGAGAGCTTTCAGTGCCTCGTAAAACCGTTTGGTGTCATGACGCTCGGCAAACATCTCAATTTCGTCAGCCCTTTTGCTGAGATAGGAGTCTTGCATCTCTCTAAGCCTGGTCTGGACAGCTTTGCGAGCAGTATTGAAGGCAGCTTTTTCTGCCGGAGATGGTGTGTCCCTCTGGTATTGCCTGTGCGCTTCATGTTTTGCATCGAGAAGGCCGTGTATTTCCAGATCGTTCTCATCAAACCAGTCCTTATGCTTGCGCGTGAGTGGGCCAATGTATTTAACAGCTGTGTCGTAGAGTGTGTTTCTCAATGATGCCCAGTTCTCTTCGATGTCGTTCTTTTCAAAACGAAGCTCAGATAGTCTACCCTCAAGCTCTTACTGGAAGCCTCCTCTCGTGGGTTCGTATTTCAACTGAGAGACATTTAGCCTCCTCGATGGTTTCTTTCCCTGGGGGCGCATTTTGGGCTGGATCTTGAAGTTTAGCTTGGCAATGACAAGTCGATGGTCGGTCCAACATTCTGCACCACACATGCTCTTCGTTACCATAGCATCCGCTCGATCCCTACGTCTGATGATAATGTAGTCAATGAGGTGCCAGTGGCGGGACCTTGGGTGCATCGTTGTGGTTCTATTTCGAACAGGAAGTCTGAAAGCTGTGTTTGTAATGAGTAGTTCATTTGCGGCACATGTCCTCAGAAGGAGCAGTCCGTTACTATTGCATTTTCCGATACCATGTCTGCCAATGGCCCCCTCCCAGTATGGTCTGTGCCAACCCTAGCGTTAAAATCACCGACGATGACCAGTTTGTCAGATTTGGGGACTGCAGCGATGAGCGCCTCAAGGTCTTCATAAAACTTATCTTTTGTTTCCTGAGGATTTGTCATTGTGGGTGCGTATGCACTGATAAGTGTTGCATGGCGCCCTCCTATTAGGGGGAGACGCAGTGTAATCAGGCGGTCATTAATTCATTTGGGCATGCTTGTGAGCTTGTCGACCATTTTGGTCTTGATGGCAAAGCCAACTTCAGCTTCACGGCCTTCTTATTTGCTGCGGCCGCTCCAGAAGAAAGTATAACCAGCGACTTCTTCTGTGATCTGCTCTTCCTCTGCCAGTCGTGTCTCGCTCAGGGCAGCTATACAGATGTTGTATCTAGCCAGTTCCCTGGCGATCAGTGATGTTCGTCGTTCGGGTCTGTTTGCTTTGGTGTTGTCCAGTAGCGTGCGGACATTCCATGTTGCAAGCGTGATGGGTAGTTTTCGTGATCGTTTTCTGCCTGTTCCGCCGCTGCAGTTTGGGGGCCCTGCCAGTTGCGAGCTACTAGTCAGGGTGTGATCTGTAGGGTGATGTCGTGAGTTGCGCAATGTGTTTATAGTGATGGAGATATGCGCATGATCTTCCTCACTCTCTCGTCCGGATACAACATGTTCTAGAGGCAAGACATTGTCAAGACTTCTAGTGAAGGGTTCGGATGCAGACAGTATGGTGTAAGCGTGTGCCTCATTTTCTCGGTAGCCCTTCCCTTCTCTTTTATCGCTGAAATACACGCACACAAATATGTACATGAAATACCGCTCAAACAAGTGTCTCAACATGAAACACAGCCCATGCAAATGTCTCAACATGAAATATCCCACACAAATATCTCAACAGGAAAAATCTCTCACACATTTCTCAACATGAAACATCGCACACACATTTCTCAACATGAAACATCGCACACAAATATCTCAACATGAAACACATCCCACACAAATGTCTCAACATGAAATATAGTCCACACGACTCTCTCAACATGAAACACAGCCCACACAAATATCTCAACCTTAAACATAACCAACACAAATGTATCAACATGAGACACAGCCCACACAAATGTCTTAACATGAAACACCCACACAAATATATCATCATGAAACATAGCCCATACAAATATCTCAACATGAAACACACCCCATACAAATATTTCAACATGAAACATAGCCCACACAAATATATCAACATGAAACATAGCCCACACACATATCTCAACATGAAATACACTCACACAAATATTTAAATATGAAATATACCATGTTAGTAGGGTCTCTCAACGATCTATGTCAGCCAAGTTATAACAGTTTCTGAAACAGCAATGCAAGTTTCCACTATGGTACAGAAATACATTGCATCTTTTATAAACATATTGTACCACGATACAGAAGGCAGCAGGCGCGCAACTTACCCACTCCCGGCACGGGGAGGTAGTGACGAAAAATAACAATACGGGACTCTTTCGAGGCCCCGTAATTGGAATGAGTACACTTTAAACCCTTTAACGAGGATCTATTGGAGGGCAAGTCTGGTGCCAGCAGCCGCGGTAATTCCAGCTCCAATAGCGTATATTAAAGTTGTTGCAGTTAAAAAGCTCGTAGTTGGATCTCAGGCGCAGGCGGGCGGTCCGGCTCGCGCCGGTTCACTGCCCGTTGTCTCCTGCCCTACCGTCTGCCGGCTCTCTCCCACGGGTGCTCTTCGCTGAGCGTCCTGGGTGGCCGGCGCGTTTACTTTGAAAAAATTAGAGTGTTCAAAGCAGGCCTCGGCTGCCTGAATAATGGTGCATGGAATAATGGAATAGGACCTCGGTTCTATTTTGTTGGTTTTCGGAACTGGAGGTAATGATTAACAGGGACAAACGGGGGCATTCGTATTGCGGCGTTAGAGGTGAAATTCGTGGATCGCCGCAAGACGAGATACTGCGAAAGCATTTGTCAAGAATGTTTTCATTAATCAAGAACGAAAGTCAGAGGCGCGAAGACGATCAGATACCGTCGTAGTTCTGACCATAAACGATGCCGACTAGCGATCCGCAGGGGTTGCTTCGATGACTCTGCGAGCAGCTTCCGGGAAACCAAAGTGTTTGGGTTCCGGGGGAAGTATGGTTGCAAAGCTGAAACTTAAAGGAATTGACGGAAGGGCACCACCAGGAGTGGAGCCTGCGGCTTAATTTGACTCAACACGGCCAACACTGAAATGATTGACATGCCGAGACCACTCTTCTGGGGTCTAATATGGAACTGGTGCTGGATTTAGACCCTCAGAAATCTGGGGCTATGCCCCCTGTGGCCTGGTTTGGTCTGCATCCAGTGTTCTGAAAAAGGAATTGACGGAAGAGCACTATCAGGAGTGGAGCCTGAGGCTTAAATTAACTTAACACGCCAATACTGCAGAATGACTATCAAAAAGTACACCTTCGTGGGGTCTAATAGAGAACATGTGCTGGAATTAGACCCTCGAAAATCTGGGGCTACCCCCTAAGAAACTTGATTGTCTCGCTAAGGGAATTGACGGAAGGGCACCACCAGGTGTGGAACCTGCGGCTTAATTTGACTGAACACGCCAATACTGTAGAACAACTGACAAATCGAGAGCACTGCCGTTTAGGTCTAATAATGAACGTACGCTGGTATTAGACTCACGGATGACTAGTCAGCTCTCAAACACTCAAATGAAAGAACGCTACGGAAATCGTGTTTAACTCCGCAGAAACCGCAGATTTCAAATACCTGGTCATTGACAAACAAAAAGCCCTCAATAAATTCGTCTGACCAAATAGTGAACGGGTGCTGGAAATAGATCATCTGAAGACAGGTCAGTTTTACCCTACAAATGACAGGGCGCTTCTACGGAAAACCAGCTCAAATCAAGAGGAGCCGCAGACACTTTGGCTCACGTACCAGGCTGATTAGCCAAGGGCGCGAGGCTACCATGTGGGGGATTACGGCCGAACCCTTGTAAGCCGCAATCTCGCCCAAAATCTCAGCACCACTGCAATGGGAGGCTCCTACATGCTCGGGACCTGGGGCTTGCGCCCCAGCCCTATCAGGTAGAGCCACAGTAAGAGGTCCTTGCCGTCCGCCAATCAAAGCGGGCGGACAACTGCTTGATACTCACCTTATACGGCGATGGGGTGCGAAACCACCAACCAAAGACTTAGTACCTGGTCGGGGTGTCGAAAACAGTAGAGCAGCCACCTCACTGTGAACTGTCAAGACTCAACCATTGACCATGAGAGTAGTCCGCACACCAGGCGAACAACACCTCTGTGACATTACCAGGCTTGTCCTCTGGCTAAATGCACTCCGGCTACGATATCTACCTCTGTACGTTATCAGCCATATAACTATCATGCTGGACGCAGAAGAGATGCAGACCAGCGGACATTGCACACCTGCCCCACTGTGTCAACACCCCAGGTGGCGGGGAATGCTAGGCGTACCATCCCTGCATAGAAGCCAAGAAAATAAAAGGAAAAAGAGATACCCCACTCAATGCAAATGCTACGTTTCTGGCAGGATGTGACGATCCTGGGATACAGACACACTGGACTGCCTCTCTTCCGGGTAAACCAGTCCATCTCATATATCATTTCACATATCATCATTGCACCCTATAGACACGAGTAGTGAAGACTCGATAGTCTAGTAAGACAACTTCCATAAGAGAGACAACTCTGATCATAAACAACTGCTGCCTTGCAGATAGGCTGGGGACAGCCAAAGGCTAAGGAGGGCATCCCTACAGAAACGCCTGTTGAAATCGGATGCACGGGGCCGCAAGCCTAACAAAACAGTGCAACGTAAATCGCAGTATGATGGCAGTACAACCTATCAGAAAAACGCATGGCGCTCATCCTGCGGAGTCCCGCCAGGCAGCGATAGTGCCGGGCCTCACGCCTCGAAGGGGCCCACCCTTGACTACTGGTGGTCACCCACCCATGTGTCGTGGAGTCAAGGCACATGGCTATGGGGCAACTTCTATTGGCCAAAACCTCAAGACCCTCAAAATACTACAGTGGAATGCGGAGGGAGTCATTAACAAAAAACTTTCCCTAATACACCACCTGCATGAAGGTAAGATTGACGTGGCATGTATCCAGGAAACGCACCTCAACAATAACCATAAATTCTCAATCAGAGGATACCAGACCTTCCGTCTAGATAGAGAAGGCCACAAAGGAGGGGTCCTGATACTGACCAGAAACTGCATACCGAGTAGCGCGGTATCTGTCAATCACACCGGACAAGCAGAAATTGTAGGAGTTGACATAATGGCCCAAGAGACGAAGCTCCGCATTTTCAATCTGTACGGACCACCAAATAGAGACCTATCGCTCTCGAGTATGGAGGTCAGAGACTCCAACTGCATAGTAGTTGGAGATTTCAACAGCCACTCGGAGAGATGGGGATACTCTGACACAGACAGCAGAGGTGACGAAGTGGAAGATTGGGAGATAGATGCAAATCTCTCCCTAATCAATAGGCCGGAGGATAGCCCTAGCTTCTATTCAAGAACATGGCATACCACCTCGACTCCAGATTTGGCCTTCTCCACACAGGACATACACCATAAAATAGACCGCCAGGTGCTAAACCAACTGGCAGGTAGCGACCACAGGCCGATCAGACTAACCATTGACATGGAAGTAGGCCCACAGGAAACAAAACCGCTCCCACGTTGGAATTACAAACGAGCCGACTGGGACAGATTTGCAATCCTGACAGATGGGCTGTGTGAAACCATCAACACACGACACTCAAAAATGAAGCCCATGGTAGAGAGCCTAAGCAAGGCAATAATGCAAGCCGCCATTGAAACCATCCCAAGAGGAGCTAGGAAAAACTATAAGCCCTACTGGAATGATGAGTTGCAGAAAGTGGAAGATGCAGTAACAAATGCTAGGAACATGGCAGAGCGAGAAAAATCCATGGACGCAAACATCGCCCTCAAAGCCGCCGCGGCGAAGTACAAACACACTCTCAGGCAAACAGCAAGAGAAAGCTGGAAAAATAAAACGGAAAGTCTAAACCTGGACAAAGACGGGAACAAGCTATGGAAGCTAGTCAGAGCCATGAACGACGAAACCCCGTCAAATAAACAAATTACTATCAAGCAGGGCGAGAACTTGATCACAGGTAAGAAAGCCGCTAACGCCTTTGTCGATCACTATGCCAGAGCAAACCACATCGAGGTCCCTGCAGATAAGCATACAGACATTAGCGAAGAGCTAAAGGGACACGAAAACATAAATACGGCTCCTGAAGAGCACATGATGGCCAAACTAACAATGCGCGAAATGGAAGAGGCTATGAGAACACTAAAGAAAAGGAAATCTCCCGGAAAAGACGGGATAACAAACGAAATGCTGATGGGGCTGGGCCAAACAGCGAAGAGGAAATTACTATCAGTCCTGAACCAAAGCTGGAAAAGGGGTATTGTATCCCAGGCATAGAAAGACGCAATACTGGTACCAGTACCAAAAACAGGAAAGGATAAAACAGATCCAAATGGATACAGGCCCATCAGCCTACTGAGCTGTTTCGGCAAGCTGATGGAACGGATGATAAACACCATACTGATGTGGCATCTGGAAGAAAAACGAATACTAATTCCACAGCAAGCCGGCTTCAGACAGCACAGATCCACTGAGGACATAGTCATCCTCATAGCCCAGGAGATAGAAGATGCCTACCAGGCACATAAACACACAGTAGCTGTTTGGGTGGATCTGGAAAAGGCATTTGACAAAGTCTGGAAGGATGGACTTAGAGTCAAGCTAAGAAGAAGCGATGTCTGTGGGAAGATGTACAAGTGGATCAACCACTACCTCAAACAAAGAACGGCCAGAGTCCAAGTACAAGGGCAGATGAGCAAAAAGGTGACACTCGAGCAGGGAGTACCCCAAGGGGGAGTATTGTCACCCACACTCTTCCTGGTATATATAAACGATATTACAGAGAATATACCAAGAAGAGTCCATAGCTCAATGTTTGCAGACGATCTGGCTATGTGGACCTCTGAAAAGAATCTCACCATAGCAAGAAATCGGATGCAGACGGCCCTAACATCGCTGGAAGAGTGGGCGAACTCATGGCTGGTCAAAATAAACGAGGAGAAAACCACATGCACAATATTCTCGCTCTCATTAAAACCCCAAAGTACCAAATTAAGTCTAAATGGCAAAATCCTGCAACCAAACGACAACCCAACCTATCTGGGAGTCACATTTGATCGGCGCATGACATGGAAAAGTCAGATTGCGAGAAACCGAATGAAAGCCAGAGAAAGAATGGCAATCATGAGGAAACTTGCTGGCACAAGCTGGGGAGCAGATGAAGGCATACTAAAGAAAATGTATACTGGAAGAGTGAGACCAGTTCTCGAGTATGGCATTGCGGCATGGACAACAGCAGCGAAGGCGAACTTCGATAAAGTTAACAAACTTCAAAACCAAGCCATGAGAATTATAACAGGTGGCATGAAGTCAACGCCAATTGTAGAACTTGAAAAGATTACAAAACTGCAATCCATGACCGATAGAAGAGACTGCAGAGCCCAGCTGCAGTCAGATAAACTCCGAAGACTGACTGACCATCCAATGCACCAGAGACTAAACAATTTGGGAAATGGGAAACTAAAGCGGAGAAACTTTGCAGAAACAGCCAAAGCAAAGATGCACGAAGATCCCATAAACGCACTAACAACACCAAAACCCATCACTACTGTACGAAAACCTACCTGGAGGCAGGATATATTTCCAGAGGTGGTAGAAAATATACCAGGTATTGCAAACAAAAACTGCCAGACTGAAAAAGAAAGGAGAGATACTACCCTAAGCTTCATAACGAAAAGCTACCCAAGCATGGACTGGACCCATGCATACACCGACGGTTCTGTAACAAACACTACACAGAACGGAGGGGCAGGAGCATTCCTGAACCTACCAAATGGCAGACAAATAACACTGTCACTCGCTACTGGTAAGTACACAAGCAATTTCAGAGCGGAGGCAGAGGCACTGAGGGCGGCAGTGGAAGAAATGGTGAAACACAGTGAAAATGAGAGCCATATAGTCTTGCTGACAGATGCTCTCGCCGTAGTCACAGAGCTAAAAAGCCAGAAAAACACTGAGCTTAATGACTTAAGAGCAGCACTCTGCAAACTGTGCCAGCAGTCCGCACCAAAAAGGGTAGTGGTACAGTGGGTTCCGTCACACTGCAACATCCAAGGCAACGAGGAGGCAGACAGACTGGCAAAAGAAGGTGCAAGACTACCACAAACAGATACCAGTATGACGTACGAAGAGTCAAAACGGCTTATCAAAGCCAGATACATGACCAAATGGGAAACCGAACATTCTGGTTACACCAAAAACGATGCCTATTACCAGTTGAACCGAAGAGAGCAGGTCGTTGTCTTCAGACTTCGCACTGGCCACAACAGACTGAGGTACCACCTATTCAACAAATTGAAGATAGGGTGTACCGACGAATGCCCGTGCGGTACTGGTAAAATGACCGCTGAACATCTGCTGCAGAACTGCCCGACATACGAGGATCAGAGAGAGCAGATGTGGCCATTACCAGTGGAACTGCAAGACAAGCTCTATAGCAGTGGCGAGAGCCTCAGGATGACCGCCGCTTTTTTCGAAAAAATAATGGTTACTGTCTGACTGCGTACGCAGAAGAAGAAGAAGAAGAAGTACCACGATACCATAATAACATATATCAAGTGATCTCGTAACTCGTAGAACCATGTAACTATCCCCTATTATTTAACTACCTATCTATATTATTTTATTGATCAGTATCTTTAAAGTTGAGCGCATTAATCAACAAACGAACCCATTATGCGGTCTCTTTCACAACAATATTCAGTCATTGAACCTCATTTTTTGGTGTTCAAATATTAGGTATCAAAGCAAATTTAACAAACCAGAAGTATATAGCCGTAATGTGCTGACAAAAGCTGTTACGGAGCTTATTTTCATGTTTGATTTTCGGATACATAATGTTCATGGGTTAGTGGATTGTATTTGGTGTCTTTATTGTTCATATGTGCGGTTTTTCACCGCAGTGGTGTAGTACTTGTTTATTATGATAAATTTGGAGGCTAATCTCTCACTACCGACAGCTCCAGTCGATCTAGCTGTAAATGGTTACCTGGCTAGGGGAGGAAAGAGGCAGAAGGAAAGGGAACTGGCTTTCCCATTTTACAAAGATGTTTGTCAGTACACTGATGGATTATGTCACAAAGTCGCCAAAATAGCGGTACCCTGTTAGTTTACTCCGTTATAGAGAGCTGAACATTTATTTTTTAGTTTGTCTTGAGCTGTTATAAACTAGATATCTTCTTCTTCTTCTTCTTCTTCTTCTTCTTCTTCTTCTTCGTTTTCTTCTTCTTCTTCTTCTTCGTCTTCTCCCTCTTCTTCTACTTCTTCCAGTTCTGCCTCTTCGTTTTCTTCTTGTTATTCTTCATATTCTTCGTTTTCTTCTTCTTCTTTTTTTTGTCTTTTTATGTTTTTCTCATCCTATTTTTCTGTTTTTTTAATCGTCTTTTTCTTCTTCTTCTTCTTCTTCTTCTTCTTCTTCTTGTTCTTGTTCTTCTACTCTTCCCCTTCTCCTTCTTCTTTTATTTCTTATTTTCTTCTTCCTCTTCTTCTTGTTCTTCTTCTATTCTTCTTTTTCTTGTTCTACTACTTCCTATTCTTCTACTTTTTCTTCTTTTGATGATCTTCTTCTTCTCCTTCTCCTTTTCATTTTTATTATTCTTCCTTTTCTTTTTCTCCGTGTCCTTCTTCTCCTTCTCCTTATTTTCCTTCTTATTCTTCTTCTAATTGTCCTGCTTCGTCGTCTTCTTCTTTTTCTTCTTTTTCTTCTTCTTCTCCTTCTCCTTCTCCTTCTCCGTCTCCTCCTCTTTATAATTATCCTTCTCATTCTACTCCTTCTCGATTTTCTCCTTCTCAATCTCCTTCTCAATCTTTGATCCCTTCTCCTTATCCAGTCTGCCTTTCTTGCTCTTTAGCCAGTTTGCACTCCCTTCTCCTTAGCCCGCCTGCCCTGTCTTCTTCTTCGCCAGTCTTTCCTCCCTTATCCTTATCCAGTCTGTGTTCCCTTCTCATCAGCCAGTCTGCCCTCTCTTCTCTTTAGCCAGTCTGCCCTCTTTTCTCTTTAGCCAGTCTACCCTCCCTTCTCCTTCTCCAGTCTGCCCTCCCTTCTCCTTCTCCAGTCTGCCCTCCCTTCTCTTTAGCCAGTCTACCCTCCCTTCTCCTTCTCCAGTCTGCCCTCTCTTCTCCTTTGCCAGTCTGCCCTCCCTTCTCTTTAGCCAGTCTAACCTCCCTTCTCCTTCGCCATCTGCCCTCTCTTCTCCTTCACCATCTGCCCTCTCTTCTCTTTAGCCAGTCTGCCTCTCTTCTACCCTGCCATGTTGCAGCATGTTATCTAGGTTCACCCCGTGGAGCTGTAAGAGGATTTGACAGCTCTAACGTTAGCAGCCATCTTGGAGTCACTGAACGCTGCAGCTCATGCACCTTGACCCCATTTACTGGAAATGATTTAACCTTCAAAACAGAGGAATAGATTAATGCGTATAGAATTTTGATAATTTTAAGGCAAATGTATCTGGTTGTCTACTTACTTTGATGAGTCTTCTAGCCAGTATAAAAACGTTAAGTTAAGTTAAGTTAGAAACTGTGAACATGCTACTGGTAAATACAATGGCTGGACACGTGTTATTACCAGTTGTTGTGTATGTCGTTATCTAGAGGCAAGTTGGATAAATGCGTTTATTTGACAGTTAACTTAACTTAACGTCTTTATTCTGGTTTAGAAGACCCTGCAGAATATGTATACAACCAGTTTCATTTACTTCACCTTGCTCTAAAAGCTATACCCGTCCAATTTATTCTTAAATGCATTAAGTGTCCCTGTCTCCACTACCTCCTGTGGCAATGCATTTCAAGCATTCACCAATCTCTCACTAAAAAAATATTTCCTAATATCTAATCTGGACCTCTCTTTAGTCAACGTGTAGCTATGCCTAGTTGTCTGCTGTAACTGTGTATGCTTTGTTTGTCATACTTGTTATCCGTTTATCTTGTTATATGTCCTAGTCAGTGGAAATGAAGTGTACTACATGCAACGTTCACTTACGTATGGCATTTGTTATGAGCATAGTGAATTAGCCCTGGTCATCCTGCATTTAAAATCTGTTAATATCTGTTGCAATTCCGCTGCCTTCGTGAATACCTGTTTACGGAAAAGGCTTCGGAAGTAAACCCCGATGAAAAATATACGTCCTGTGCTATCTCCAAACGTCTCGATAATGCCTTGCCACTGGCCAAAGGTGGTTGAGAGCAGAAGAGTGAGGTTGACATATTGTGCAAACCTTCGACAAGTTAATGCAAATAACCACGCTAGTTACTTTGTTCCCCTCTTTCAGCGGAATAAGCAAAAGCAAAGGAATTTCCAAACGGTTGACAGAGAAAGTGGTCATCGTCACAACGTGATTGATAAACATCGGAATGAAGACTTTAACACTTCATCTTCAACGATACTGTCTACTATAGGGGTTAACATTGCCTTTACAATTTTTCTATGAAATAACTGTTCTTCTAGTAAAGTTAAGAAAACGATATCAATCGTTTTGGGAATTTTTCAATTATGTTACGACTTGACGTAAGGGATCGATATGCTGAAAAGCGCATGAGCTGCAGTGGTCAGCGATCCAAAGCCAACAGATAGCGTCAGGGAGAGCAGCCAAAGCCAACAGATAGCGTCAGGGAGAGCAACCAAAGCCAACAGATAGCGTCAGGGAGAGCAACCAAAGCCAACAGATAGCGTCAGGGAGAGCAACCAAAGCCAACTGATAGCGTCAGATAGAGCAACAAAAGCCAACAGATAGCGTCAGGGAGAGCAACCAAAACCAACAGACAGCGTCAGGGAGAGCAACCAAAGCTAACTGCTAGTGTCAGGGAGAGCAACCAAAGCCAACAGATAGCGTCAGGGAGAGCAACCAAAGCCAACTGATAGCGTCAGGGAGAGCAACCAAAGCTAACTTCTAGCGTCAGGGAGAGCAACCAAAACCAACAGATAGTGTCAGGGCCAGATACCCAAAGCTAACTGCTAGCGTCAGGACTAGCGACCCAAAGCTAACTGCTCGCGTCAGGGCTTGCGACCCAAAGCTAACTGCTAGCGTCAGGACTAGCGACCCAAAGCTAACTGCTAGCGTCAGGGCTAGCTACCCAAAGCTAACTTCTAGCGCCACTGCTAGCCACACAGAGCTGCTAAAAAGATTATCACATCAGGAAGCATAAGCAATAGAAAAAGCGATATGGAATATATATGTTTAAAATGAAGTCATTCATAAACATATTAACGATTCGGGAAACCATTTTGTTCTTTTTTATAAAGTGTATCTGGGAAGGTAGAGTGAAGTTTGGTCAGAAGAAACATACTGATCAGACATGTTATTCAGGGTTAGATATGTTATTCAGGGTCAGACATGTTACTGAGGGTCAGACATGCTATTCAGGTTCAGACATGTTATTCAGGGTCAGACATGTTATTCAGGGTCAGACATATTATTCAGGTTCAGACATGTTTTTCAGGGTCGGACATCTTATTCAGGGTCAGACATATTTTTCAGGGTCAGACATGTTATTTAGGATCAGACATGTTATTCAGGGTCAGACAAAATACTCTAGTCAAGACCATTACCTCGGCTTCCACGCTGTGTTCCCGACAGCCTGGCTAACAAGGTGAGGGATCGACGTGATCCGCGTAGTAGTGATGAAGCCTCATAGCAGATGAAGCCTCATAGCACAACCGCCTGAGGACCATGGTCCACATTCATCAGCCTGCTCGGGATGTGAGGAAAGCTACAACAACCCGCCACTTAACGTCATGTTTAGGGCTCACACAAGAGTAATCCTACTTCATCCATGGGCATTCACCAACAACAGCAACATTAGGCCTCACCATTAAGGCAGTTTATGTAATTATATATCATATGATGGGCCTTTGATCTCTTCTATGTAGTTTGTTTATGTCATCTGCACTTTTTGGCTGTGAGATTGGGCTAAACAAACTGCAACATGTTGTTCCCATCGCCCACCTATTCATGCAGTATTCCCGAGTATTATTCTTAATAATTATATTTACTGTGTGGTTGCTGCAGGGTCTATCCATTTGTTGTCGGCCATCTCGATCCGTAGAATCTGATTATGTGCAGGGATCCATTGCAAGGGGACATTTGTCCCTTTTGGCAGTGATGGTGTTGTTGATCGTCTTCCCCACCAAGCATATCTCATTTTGTTTGTATAGAGTATTCTTCGGCGCATCCAGAACCGACCTGGAGTCATTAACAATCACTAAATCTATCTGCTACAATTCGCCTAAGTCAAGCTGTTGGTACAACATCTCAACTGCTGTCTTTATAGCCTCGACCTCCGCTTCATCATTTGAACGGTTTTCGCAGATTTTTGGTAGCTAGATTTCTAAAGCACGTGTCTTCAGATTATTAGGTGTAGTCACCTTGGGGGCTGCCTTTTCTGTCAGGTGTGTTTTTATGGCTGGCATGAAATTATTTTCCCATTTAGTGGATCAAAAAAATTTAGTTTCGGTTTTTCTCTCCTCTGGTAGATGGTGATAATGGTTTACCTCTTCTGCTACATCCAATAGGGACAATTGCTTTAGTCTTTTCTTCTGCTTCCAAGTGTCTATTTGTACCCTATTTGGATGGCCATTTTCTTGCCTCTTGTATCTCTCTACCACTTCAATGAGTGACCCCTCTCTCCTGATATCTAGCGGTTCTATGTTGGCCTCTATCTCTCAACTCCCCACATATTAGTCTGAGAGCTTGATTTTGCACCCGGTCAATAGATGAGATATTATTTGTACTTACAGTTTTCTGTATAGTTTAAACGATTGGTTGATTTACTTCTAACATTGCAGATGTGGATTCCAAAATTCAACTGTCTGTCCAGTGTTATTTTACTAGTACCTCCCAATTCATTTTGAAGTGAATGGATCTTGGCCTCTTTATAACTGCATGCGAAGATGGCGTATATGGTTTTCTGTGAATCTATCTTGTTTCCACAGTTCGCAGTATACTGAAATTGTTAGTAGCGCTTTGTTGATCTTGGCTTTTGCCAAAATGGGATATTTATCAGTGGTCCAATTAGCGAGATGATCAGCATACAATGTACTTGACACGTTTAGATGTCTAGTGAGGTCATTTATATAAATGATGAAATGGTGCAGATTAGAGGAGAGCCATGTGGCTGTCTCTCAAGTGTTCCTTGACATGATGTTGCACCTGCAAAGTTGGTATCTATGGTTATGTTGATCAGGAAGGCCTGTATCCAATTGATCATCTTTGCTTCAATTCCCATTTTCCTTAGTTTTAGTTAAGAGGCCATTTCTCCAGACTCTGTTATAAGCCTGCTGTAGATCAATAAACCCTGCTAGTGTGCTTTTTTCCATCTTGGAATCCATCCATCATAGGCTGTGTAAGCCTAAAGAGGGAATCATCCGTGCGGTGTTCCCGCCTGAACCCTGCCTGGTTTATATCAATGAGATTTTTGCTTTCCAGCCACCAAAAATATTATGTTATTTACCATTCGTTCTGGTCATGGTGCTTTGTTTGTTGCAAGTTTTTTCATAGTCATGCTCATTTCTTGTGAAGTGAAGTGATTTTTAAAGGCACCTCTATTGGTGGTCAATGTTAAAGGAGTCCTTTATTAGTACTTTATCCAGCAGTTTTCTTTGCTGCTTAATTTACTTTAGCGCAAAATGTGTTAAATATCTCAGCTTTCTTGGTGTTGATACTATTTCATCCCATTTCTCTGGCCGGGGGTGTTGGGGGTTGATATTCTATTGTTCCCTTCAAGGCTGCTCACTTATCTCCACGAATTGTTCCCTTCTCTATTTAGTTCCAGCTAGCTACAATTGTTTTTCTCGAAGTCTCCCGCTTGCCTTGTTTAGTGATATAATTTGCTGTTCATCTATTGTACTCTGTTTTATGTATGGTATTTGGAGAGTTGTCGACCTTCTTCCTGACCTCTCTCCTCTCTATGACGACTGCTTCCATCTCTGATTTCCAGTACGGTTTATATTTTCAAAACGATCCCAGTTAGCCTTTCTGAAATTCTATGATGGTTTTCTCCGAACCATCCTATCCCTCTGCAGTGTTTCAATAATTGTTAGGATAAGACGTTGACCGCTTCCAATATCGTCCACGACTTTAGTGGTAGTGAAATCGACTCCTAGTACATAACAGAACAGAACGACAACTGGAAAGATAGCAGGAAAGAGAGACAGAGGGAGGATGAGAGAAAGAAGATGTTGATCAGCCTGAGAGATTGGCACCGGCGACAATCAACAACAGAGTTGGTAAACGACAAACGTGATAGAAAAGGATGGAGATCCATTTTTGGCAACGCCAACCGGCACGGCACCTGATAATGATGACATAGAACTAGCAGAACGGAACACTTGTCTCTTGTAAAAGATAAAATATTCAGGAAGTAGAGAGGCAAAGGTAATTGTTAGAATTGGAAAGGTAAGGACACCATTCCTAATACTGATTAATTTATGGAAATTCAGGGAAATGAATAATGGAAATTTGAGATTGTTTAATTCCAATGTCAAGTCTGTCCTCCTGTAGGGAGCAGAAGCTTTGGGAATCATAAAGGCAATACAGAGAAAACAACAGTCGGTTGTCAATAAACATCTACGGGGGATAAAGGGTATAGGTTAGCAAGACATGTTGAGGGTTAAAGACTTATGTGAAATGAGTAAACACTAACCAGTGAAACAACAGATCAAAAGTGAGAAAGGGGGTTGGATAGGACACGGAAAACACCATGACATTTAGGAAAGGGGTTGGATAGGACACAGAAAAGGCCATCAAACGTGGAAAAGGGGTTTGATAGGACACGGAGAAAACCATCAAACGTGGGAAAGGCGTCGGATAGGACACGGAAAACACCATGAAACATGGGAAAGGGGTTGGATAGGACAAGGAAAACACCATAAAACGTGGGAAAGAGGTTTGATAGGACACGGAAAATACCATCAGACGTTGTCAAACAGCACATGTCATGGAATTCCCAGGGGGTAGAGGCACAGAGACAGAACAAGAAATTCTAAAAAAATGCCCACTTTATTGTAAAATTACATTAGATGCCAGACTCGGCCAGAAGTAGAAGAGCTGTTTAAAGTCAATCGCAGATCGAGTGTACTTAACACAACTAATACAGTTTCTTTTTGTTTAAAGTGAATCCCATACCTAGTGTAATTGGCACCAAAACCACAGTTGCTCTTTCTTTAAAGTAAATCACAAATCTAGTGTACTCAATTCTACATCATACCTGTACAACAGTTTATCTCTGTTCAAAATAAATCATAAATCTAGTTGGCACATTCGTAAATCACGACATTACCATTATTTCTCTTTGTTGAAAGCAAATCTCAGATTTGCTGTTCATCCCACATCACTAAATCTTTTTGTTTCAAATTAATCTCAGATATTACGTACATCACACCATCGTGAAATCTTTTTGTTTACAACAAATCTCAGATCTATCGTAAATTATACCATCGCCGTTTCTCTTTGTTTTAAAAAGAGTACATATCTAGCGTACATAACATCATAACAATTTATCTTTGTTTAAAACAGATCACAGATCTAACGTACATCACACCACTAAATCGTTTTGTTTTTCAGATAATTTTCAGGTCAAACGTACATCACACCACTAAATCGTTTTGTTTTTCAGATAATTTTCAGGTCAAACGTACATCACACTACTAAATCGTTTTGTTTTTCAGATAATTTTCAGGTTAAACGTACATCACAGCCCTAAATCGTTTTGTTTCAGATAGTTTTCAGGTCAAGCGTACATCACATTACTATATCGTTTTGTTTGAAGTAAATGTCAGATCTAGCGTACATCAAACCAACACCGTTTCTCTTTGTTTCAAGTGAATTTCAGATCAAACGTACATCATACCATCGCCGTTTCTCTTTGTTTAAAAGAAATCATAGATCTACCTTACATCACACCATCATCAAATCTCTTGTTTTAAACAAATCATAGATCTACCTTACATCACACCATCATCAAATCTCTTGTTTTAAACAAATCATAGATCTACCTTACATCACACCATCATCAAATCTCTTGTTTTAAACAGATCACACGTCTTGCGTACATGTACCATTACCAAACATTTTTGTAATAGCAAATTCCCAATCGAACGTACATTAGACCATCACCAAATCTCTTTGTTTAAAACAAATCTCAGATCTTCCGAACATCACCACGTCATACACTCGCTTTGTAAATATTAGATCTACCGAACATCACACCATCACCAAATTTCGTTGTTTACTGTAAATCTTAGATCTAGCGTACATCACACGATCACCGTTACCCTTTATGTTGAAAGTAAATCTCAGATTTAGGGTATATCACACCATCACCAAATATATTTTTTAAAATACAAATCTCAGATCTAACGTACATTACATCCTCACCGTTTCTCTTTGTTTAAAACAAATCAAAGATCTACCGTACATCATCGTTTATCTTTGTTGAAAGTGAATCTCAGATCTAGCGTACTTCTCACAATCACCGTTTCTCTTTGTTGAAAGTAAATCTCAGATCTAACGTACATTTCACAATGATCAAATTTCATTGTTTAAAGTAAATCTCAGGTCTATCGTACATCACACCATAACCGAATATCTTTGTTGAAAGTAAACCGCAGATCTAATGTACATGATCGGTTCTAAAATCCCTGTGTTTAAAACAAATTTCAGATCTAAAGTACATTAAACAATCACCGTTTCTCTTTGATTAAAACAAATCACAGATCTAGCGTACATTACACCAACGACATATCGTTTTGTTTAAAACTAATTTCAGATATATAGAATATCAGACAATCACCGTTTCGCTTTGTTGAAAATAAATATGAATTCTAGAGTAGATCATCGTATCTCATTGTAGAAAGTAAATCTCAGATTAAGCGTACATCCCACCATAACCAAATCGCTATAAAAAAAATCTCAAATCTAACATATACCACGCCAACAACCCAATAATATTTACTACCGAAGACCTAGTGCACAATAACATAATTTACCGAAGACCTAGTGTACAATAAGATAATTATACCGAAGGAATAGTGTACAATAAGATAATTATACCGAAGGAATAGTGTACAATAAGATAATTATACCGAAGGAAGATTGTACAATACTATAATTTATCGAACAACTAGAGCACAATAATATAATTTTCCAAAAAACTAGTGTACAAAAATATAATTTACTGAAGTATTAATGTACAATAATATAATTAAACCGAAGGACTAGTGTACAATAATACAATTTACGTAAGTACTAATGCACAATAATATAATTCTACAGAAGGACTAGTGTACAATAATACAATTTTCCGAAGAACTAGTGTACAATAAAATAATTATACCGAGTGACTGGTGTAGAATAATACAATTATACAGAATGACTGATGTAGTATAATATAATTAAATCGAAGGACTGGTGTACAATAATATAATTATACAGAATGACTAATGTACAATAATATAATTATACAGAATGACTAATGTACAATAATATAATTATACAGAATGACTAATGTACAATACTATAATTATACAGAATTACTAATGTACAATAATATAATTATACATAGTGACTAATGTACAATAATATAATTTACCGAAGGAATAGTGTATAATAATATAGTCATACCGAATAACTAGTGTACAATATTATGATTATTCCGAAGGACTAGCGTACACAAATATAATTGTACCGAAGGACTAGTGTACAACAAAATATATAAACCAAATGACTAGTGTACAATAATATAATTTAATGAAGAACTATTGTACAATAATATAATTTACTGAAGAACTATTGTACAATAATATAATCTACTGAAGAACTATTGTACAATAATATAATTTACTGAAGATCTAGTGCACTTTAATATAATTTACTGAAGAACTAGTGCACAATACTATAATTTACCAAAGAACTAGTGTACACAAATTCATTTTATGGAAGAACTAGTTCACAATAATATCATTATACCGTAATACTAGCGTACAATAATACAATTTTCCGAAGGACTAGTGTACAATAAAATAATTATAAGGTGAATGAGATGGAGAAGACGGAAATGGAAATGAAAAAGAAGAATTTCAGAACAAGGAGAAGAAAAAGAAAAGATGGACAAAGAAAAGGAAGAAGAGGAACGAGAAGAAGTAGAAGACGAAGCAGCAGAAGAAGAAAAAAAAGAAGACGAATAAAATGAAGAATAGAGAAGAAGAAGAAGTAGAAGAAGAAGAAAAAGAGGAAATTGAGGAAGTAGACGAAGAAGAACAAGAAGAAAAAGAAGGACAAATTGATAAAGACGAAGAAGAAGAAGAAGAAGAAGAAGAAGTATAAGAAAAAGAAGAAAAAGAAGATATATAGTATATAACAGCTCAAGACAAACCAAAAAATTGATGTTCAGCTCTCTTTAGCGGAGTAAACTAACAGAGTAACGCAATTTTAGCGGCTTTGTGACGTAATCCATCAATGTACTTACAAACATCTTTGTAAGATGGGAAGGCCAGTCCCTTTTCCCCTGCCTGTTTCCTCCCCTTGCCAGGTAACCATTTACAGCTGGGTCGACTGGACCTGTCGATAGTGGAAAATGAGCCCCCAACTTTACCATAACAAACTAGTACTCTACCACTGCGGTGAAAACCCGCACAGATGAATAATAAAGAAACCAAATACAATCCACTAAGCCATGAACATTATGTATCCGCAAATCAAACATGAAAATAAGCTCATTAATAGCTTTTGTCAGCACAATACGGCTAAATACTTCTGGTTTGTTAAATTTGCTTTGATACCTAACATTTGAACACCAAAAAATGAGGTTCAATGACTGAATATTGTTGTGAAAGAGACCGCATAATGGGCTCGTTTGTTGATTAATACGCTCAACTTTAAAGAGACTGATCAATAAAATAATATAGATAGGCAGTTAAATAATTGGATATAGTTACATGGCTCTACGAGTTACGAGATCACTTGATATACTTTATTATCGCCAGCGTGGTATGAGATGTGTATAAAAGATTCGATGTATTTCTGTATCGTAGTGGAAACTTGCATTGTACAGTTTCAGAAAGTGTTTTGTCTTGGCTGACACTGATCGTACAGAGACCCTTCTAACATGGTATGTTTAATGTTGAGATAATTGTGTGGGCTGTGTTTCATGTTGAGATATTTGTGTGGGATGTGTTTCATATTGATATATTTGTGTGGGATGTGTTTAATGTTGAGATATTTGTCTGGGCTGTGTTTCATGTTGAGATTTTTGTATGGCGAGATTCCTGTTGAGATATGTGTGTGGTCTGTGTTTCATGTTGAGATATTTGTATTGAGAGTTTCATGTTGAGATATTTGTGTGGTCTGTGTTTCATGTTGAGATATTTGTATGGGGAGTTTCATGTTGAGATATGTGTGTGGGCTGTGTTTCATGTTGAGATATTTGTGTGGTCTGTGTTTCATGTTGAGATATTTGTGTGGGCTGTGTTTCATGTTGAGATATTTGTGGGAGTAATGTTTCATGTTGAGATATTTGTGTGGGATGTGTTTCATATTGATATATTTGTGTGGTCTGTGTTTCATGTTAAGATATTTGTGTGGGATGTGTTTCATGTTGAGATATTTGTGTGGGATATATTTCATGTTGAGATATTTATGTGAGCTGTGTTTCATGTTGAGATATTTGTGTGAGCTGTGTTTCATGTGAGATATTTGTGTGGGCTGTGTTTCATGTTAAGATATTTGTGTGGGATGTGTTTCATGTTGAGATATTTGTCTCGGCTGTGTTTCATGTTGAGATATTTGTATGGGGAGTTTCATGTTGATATATTTGTGTGGTCTGTGTTTCATGTTAAGATATTTGTGTGGGATGTGTTTCATGTTGAGATATTTGTGTGGGATGTGTTTCATGTTGAGATATTTGTATTGAGAGTTTCATGTTGAGATATTTGTTTTTCTGTGTTTCATGTTGAGATATTTGTATGGGGAGTTTCATGTTGAGATATGTGTGTGGGCCTTGTTTCATGTTGAGATATTTGTGTGGTCTGTGTTTCATGTTGAGATATTTGTGTGGGCTGTGTTTCATGTTGAGATATTTGTGCGAGTAATGTTTCATGTTGAGATATGTGTGTGGTCTGTGTTTCATGTTGAGATATTTGTATTGAGAGTTTCATGTTGAGATATTTGTTTTGTCTGTGTTTCATGTTGAGATATTTGTATGGGGAGTTTCATGTTGAGATATGTGTGTGGGCCTTGTTTCATGTTGAGATATTTGTGTGGTCTGTGTTTCATGTTGAGATATTTGTGCGAGTAATGTTTCATGTTGAGATATTTGTGCGGGCAAAGTTTCATGTTGAGCTATTTGAGTGGGCTATGTTTCATGTTGAAATATTTGTGTGGGCTGTGTTTCATGTTGAGATATTTGTGTGGGATATATTTCATGTTGAGATATTTATGTGAGCTGTGTTTCATGTTGAGATATTTGTGTGAGCTGTGTTTCATGTGAGATATTTGTGTGGGCTGTGTTTCACATTGGTATATTTGTAAGGGCTGTGTTTCATGTTAAGATATTTGTGTGGTCTGTGTTTCATGTTTAGATATTTGTGTGGGATGTTTTATGTTGAGATAATAATTTGGGATGTTTCACGTTGAGATATTTGTGTTAAATGTTTAATGTTGAGATATTTGTGTGAGTTGTGTTTAATGTTGAGATATTTGTGTGGGCTGTGTTTCATGGTGAGATATTTGTCTGGGCTGTGTTTCATGTTGAAATTTGTGTGGGATGTTTCATGTTGAAATATGTGTGCGGTCTGTGTTTAATGTACGAAATTTATCTGGACTGTGTTTCATGTAAGATATTTGTCTGCTCTGTGTCTGATGTTGATATATTTGTGTGGGATGCTTCATGTAGATCTATTTGTTTGGGATGTTTAGTGTTGAGATGTTTGTGTTAGATGTTTCATGTTGAGATATTTGTTTGGGATGTTTCCTTTTGAGATATTTGTGTGTAATTTTTCATGTTGAGATATTTGTGTTAGAAGAGGTTTATGGTGACATATTTGTATGGGCACTGTTCCATGTGAGATATTTGTGTGGTCTGTGTTTTATGTGAGATATGTGTGTGGGCTATGTTTCATGTTGAGATATTTGTGTGGGCCGTTTCTATTGATGTATTTGTGTAGGCTGTTTTTCATGTGAGATATTTGTGTGGGATGTGTTTAATGTGAGATATCTGTGTGGGCTATTTTTCCTGTTGAGATATTTATGTGGGCTGTTTCTGTTGAGGTATTTGTGTAGGCTGTCTTTCATGAGAAATATTTGTGTGGGATGTCTTTCATGTCTAGATATTTGTGTGGGATGTTTCATGTTGAGATATTTGTGTTGGATGTGTTTCATGTTGATCTATTTGTTTAAAATGTTTGATGTTGATCCATTTGTGGGAGATGTTTGATGTTAAGATATTTGTGTGGAATGTTTCATGTTGAGGTATTTGTGTGGGATGTTTCATATTGATCTATTTGTGAGCGATTTTCATGTTGAGATATGTGTGTGGTATATTGCATTTTGAGAAATTAAAATTGGTTGTGTTTCATGTTGGTATTTTTTTGTTCGATATGTATCATTTTGAAATATTGGTGTGGAATGTTTCATGTTCAGATATTTGTTTGCGATGTGTTTCATGTTGAGATTTTTGTGTGCGATGTTTCTTGTTGAGATATTTGTGTGGGCTGTCTTTCATTTTGAGATATTTGTGTGCGTGTATTTCTTGTTTAGATATTTGTGTGGGCTATGTTTCATGGTCAAATGTTTGTGTGGGCTATGTTTCATGTTGAGTTGTTTGTGTGTGAAGTGTTTCATGTTGAGATATTTGTGTGGGCTATGTTTCGTGTTAGATATTTGTGTGGGATGTGTTTAATGTTAAGATATGTTAGTGGCGTTTGTTGTTAATTGATATATTTGTGTGGGCTGTGTTTCCTTTTGAGATATTTGTGTGGCCTTTGTTGTATATTCATATATTTGTGTGGGCTATGTTTCATGTTGAGATATTTGTGTAGGATGTGTTTCATGTTGAGATATTTGTATTGAGAGTTTCATGTTGAGATATTTGTTTTGTCTGTGTTTCATGTTGAGATATTTGTATGGGGAGTTTCATGTTGAGATATGTGTGTGGGCCTTGTTTCATGTTGAGATATTTGTGTGGTCTGTGTTTCATGTTGAGATATTTGTGTGGGCTGTGTTTCATGTTGAGATATTTGTGCGAGTAATGTTTCATGTTGAGATATGTGTGTGGTCTGTGTTTCATGTTGAGATATTTGTATTGAGAGTTTCATGTTGAGATATTTGTTTTGTCTGTGTTTCATGTTGAGATATTTGTATGGGGAGTTTCATGTTGAGATATGTGTGTGGGCCTTGTTTCATGTTGAGATATTTGTGTGGTCTGTGTTTCATGTTGAGATATTTGTGCGAGTAATGTTTCATGTTGAGATATTTGTGCGGGCAAAGTTTCATGTTGAGCTATTTGAGTGGGCTATGTTTCATGTTGAAATATTTGTGTGGGCTGTGTTTCATGTTGAGATATTTGTGTGGGATATATTTCATGTTGAGATATTTATGTGAGCTGTGTTTCATGTTGAGATATTTGTGTGAGCTGTGTTTCATGTGAGATATTTGTGTGGGCTGTGTTTCACATTGGTATATTTGTAAGGGCTGTGTTTCATGTTAAGATATTTGTGTGGTCTGTGTTTCATGTTTAGATATTTGTGTGGGATGTTTTATGTTGAGATAATAATTTGGGATGTTTCACGTTGAGATATTTGTGTTAAATGTTTAATGTTGAGATATTTGTGTGAGTTGTGTTTAATGTTGAGATATTTGTGTGGGCTGTGTTTCATGGTGAGATATTTGTCTGGGCTGTGTTTCATGTTGAAATTTGTGTGGGATGTTTCATGTTGAAATATGTGTGTGGGCTGTTTCATGTTGAAATATTTGTTCGGTCTGTGTTTAATGTACGAAATTTATCTGGACTGTGTTTCATGTAATATATTTGTCTGCTCTGTGTCTGATGTTGATATATTTGTGTGGGATGCTTCATGTAGATCTATTTGTTTGGGATGTTTAGTGTTGAGATGTTTGTGTTAGATGTTTCATGTTGAGATATTTGTTTGGGATGTTTCCTTTTGAGATATTTGTGTGTAATTTTTCATGTTGAGATATTTGTGTTAGAAGAGGTTTATGGTGACATATTTGTATGGGCACTTTTCCATGTGAGATATTTGTGTGGTCTGTGTTTTATGTGAGATATGTGTGTGGGCTATGTTTCATGTTGAGATATTTGTGTGGGCCGTTTCTATTGATGTATTTGTGTAGGCTGTTTTTCATGTGAGATATTTGTGTGGGATGTGTTTAATGTGAGATATCTGTGTGGGCTATTTTTCCTGTTGAGATATTTATGTGGGCTGTTTCTGTTGAGGTATTTGTGTAGGCTGTCTTTCATGAGAAATATTTGTGTGGGATGTCTTTCATGTCTAGATATTTGTGTGGGATGTTTCATGTTGAGATATTTGTGTTGGATGTGTTTCATGTTGATCTATTTGTTTAAAATGTTTGATGTTGATCCATTTGTGGGAGATGTTTGATGTTAAGATATTTGTGTGGAATGTTTCATGTTGAGGTATTTGTGTGGGATGTTTCATATTGATCTATTTGTGAGCGATTTTCATGTTGAGATATGTGTGTGGTATATTGCATTTTGAGACATTAAAATTGGTTGTGTTTCATGTTGGTATTTTTTTGTTCGATATGTATCATTTTGAAATATTGGTGTGGAATGTTTCATGTTCAGATATTTGTTTGCGATGTGTTTCATGTTGAGATTTTTGTGTGCGATGTTTCTTGTTGAGATATTTGTGTGGGCTGTCTTTCATTTTTAGATATTTGTGTGCGTGTATTTCTTGTTTAGATATTTGTGTGGGCTATGTTTCATGGTCAAATGTTTGTGTGGGCTATGTTTCATGTTGAGTTGTTTGTGTGTGAAGTGTTTCATGTTGAGATATTTGTGTGGGCTATGTTTCGTGTTAGATATTTGTGTGGGATGTGTTTAATGTTAAGATATGTTAGTGGCGTTTGTTGTTAATTGATATATTTGTGTGGGCTGTGTTTCCTTTTGAGATATTTGTGTGGCCTTTGTTGTATATTCATATATTTGTGAGGGCTATGTTTCATGTTGAGATATTTGTGTAGGATGTTTCATTTGAGATATTTGTGTGGGCTGTGTTTCATGTTGATATATTTGTGTGGAATGTTTCATGTTGAGTTATTTGTAAGAGAGGTTTCATTTTGAGATATGTGTGTGGGCTGTGTTTCATATTGAGATATTTGTTTAGGCTATGTTTCATGTTGATACATTTGTGTGGGCTGTGTTTCCTGTGAAGATATGTTAGTGGCTTTTGTTGTATGTTGATATATTTGTGTGGGCTGTGTTTCCAGTTGAGATACGTGTGTGTCCTTTTTTGCATGTTGAGATATTTGTGTGGGATGTTTCATATTGAGATACTTGTTTGTGCTGTGTTTCATGTTGAGATATTTGAGGGGGCTGTGTTTCATGTTGAGATATTTGTGGGGGCTGTGTTTCCTGTTGGTATATGTGTGTGGCTTTTGTTGTATGTTGAGATTTTTGTGTGGGCTATGTTGTATTTTGAGATAGTTATGTGGCCTATGTTGTATATTGAGATATGTGTGTGGGCTTTGTTGTTGTTTTTGTGTTGAACTATATAAGTTTGTTATGTTTTATGTTGTATACTGAGATATGTGTTTGTGCTACTTTGTATGTTTTATGCTGATACATATGTGAGGGATGTGTTGTTTATTTAATTTTGAAATATTTATGTTTCAAATTGAGATATGGGGGTCAATGATGCTGTGTGTTTTACGTAGACATTTTGGAATAGATTATGTTGTGTGTTTGATGTTTCTATATTTATAAGGGTTATTGTGTATGTTTTATGTTCAGATGTATTCGTGAGTTATTTTATATGTTTAATGTTGAGATATTGTATCAGAAAAATTGTAATAAATTTTTAAGCCAATTGAAAGTCTCTACGAAGTGAAGGAATTATGAAACAATACAATCCAATGTCGTTGACTTCAGTCTAGCGGGTGTGCGTATGCGAGATAGCCAACAATGACATGTATGCAGTCTGATCATTCACCGTGTTGTGCCATTTCGGACCTAGGTCTCTCAGCAGACCATCTCGCCATCGTATGGGGGTTCAGCCACGTAATCGTGTATAATCATATGCTTCCAAAACGTATATACGAGATCTATCTGTCATCTGACATATGCATCACGTGTCCATCTCAATGATATTTGCGAGATAACAAAGCCTGCACGGCGTCTTATTGCGCTCTCTAATTTCGGCATTGTGGGTTCGATCACTGATCGAGATCCAGAGGACGCGTCTTTCCATCGCTATCTTGGTAACTCGTAGTTTGTCTGTATCCGCGTTTCGAAGATCTACACTTTACATCCGTAGATCATGGCTGGTATGACCGCGGAATATTAAATGTGCCCTCTTGCCATGGTGTCTTTCAGATGCACTAGTAAAAGATGTATTGTACTGAAGCTAGTTCAGGATGCAGCTCTTAGTCTAGAGAGTTCCTGATCTAGGATGGGGGTGGCATTTATTGCCTGCCCCAAGCATATGTAGGCCCTGACATCTTGAACAGGTTCATTTCCCAGCTTGATCTCGCATTTGCGGCAAAATGGGTTTAGGAGACATGTCGATTTCATTTTGTTCATCCGTAGCCCGATACCTCTAACGACCTAATCCATATCGTTCAGGAAGTGTTCGACCTCTTCAGTGCGGCTGATGAGCACAATATAGTCCGAATAAAGTAGATAATCGAGTCTACCTTTATCTATATTAATGTCTCTATCGACCCAACTCAGCTGTTGGGAAGATTTCCTCACGCGCTGCTGTGAAAAGCTTTGGAGAAATTGTGTCGCACGGACGCCCTTCTCTTGTTAGTGGAACATTTATTGGGCGGTGGTACTTTAACCTACTTTTATTTCTTCTACAATCCTCGTGTAATTTTCTGCCCCGCCTTGGCTTCTTAGAACATTTATCACAGCACTGATCTTCTTCTCTTCTTCTTCTTCTTCGTACGCAGTCAGACAGTAACCATTATTTTTTCGAAAAAAGCGGCGGTCATCCTGAGGCTGTCGCCACTGCCATAGAGCTTGTCTTGCAGTTCCACTGGTAATGGCCACATCTGCTCTCTCTGATCCTCGTATGTCGGGCAGTTCTGCAGCAGATGTTCAGCGGTCCTTTTACCAGTACCGCACGGGCATTCGTCGGTACACCCTATCTTCAATTTGTTGAATAGGTGGTACCTCAGTCTGTTGTGGCCAGTGCGAAGTCTGAAGACAACGACCTGCTCTCTTCGGTTCAACTGGTAATAGGCATCGTTTTTGGTGTAACCAGTATGTTCGGTTTCCCATTTGGTCATGTATCTGGCTTTGATAAGCAGTTTTGACTCTTCGTACGTCATACTGGTATCTGTTTGTGGTAGTCTTGCACCTTGTTTTGCCAGTCTGTCTGCCTCCTCGTTGCCTTGGATGTTGCAGTGTGACGGAACCCACTGTACCACTACCCTTTTTGGTGCGAACTGCTGGCACAGTTTGCAGAGTGCTGCTCTTAAGTCATTAAGCTCAGTGTTTTTCTGGCTTTTTAGCGCTGTGACTACGGCGAGAGCATCTGTCAGCAGGACTATATGGCTCTCATTTTCACTGTGTGTCACCATTTCATCCACTGCCGCCCTCAGTGCCTCTGCCTCCGCTCTGAAATTGCTTGTGTACTTACCAGTAGCGAATGACAGTGTTATTTTTCTGCCATTTGGTAGGTTCGGGATTTCTCCTGCCCCTCCGTTCTGTGTTTTGTTTGTTACAGAACCGTCGGTGTATGCATGGGTCCAGTCCATGCTTGGGTAGCTTTTCGTTATGAAGCTTAGGGTAGTATCTCTCCTTTCTTTTTCAGTCTGGCAGTTTTTATTTGCAATACCTGGTATATTTTCTACCACCTCTGGAAATATATCCTGCCTCCAGGTAGGTTTTCGTACAGTAGTGATGGGTTTTCGTGTTGTTAGTGCGTTTATGGGATCTTCGTGCATCTTTGCTTTGGCTATTTCTGCAAAGTTTCTCCGCTTTAGTTTCCCATTTCCCAAATTGTTTAGTCTCTGGTGCATTGGATGGTCGGTCAGTCTTTGGAGTTTCTCTGACTGCAGCTGGGCTCTGCATCCTCTTCTATCGGTCATGGATTGCAGTTTTGTAATCTTTTCAAGTTCTACAATTGGCGTTGACTTTATGCCACCTGTTATAATTCTCATGGCTTGGTTTTGAAGTTTGTTAACTTTATCGAAGTTCGCCTTCGCTGCTGTTGTCCATGCCGCAATGCCATACTCGAGAACTGGTCTCACTCTTCCAGTGTACAGTTTCTTTAGTATGCTCCCCAGCTTGTACCAGCAAGTTTCCTCATGATTGCCATTCTTTCTCTGGCTTTCATTCGGTTTCTCTCAATCTGACTTTTCCATGTCATGCGCCGATCAAATGTAACTCCCAGATAGGTTGGGTTGTCGTTTGGCTGCAGGATTTTGCCATTTAGACTTAATTTGGTACTTTGGGGTTTTAATGCAAGCGAGAATATTGTGCATGTGGTTTTCTCCTCGTTTATTTTGACCAGCCATGAGTTCGCCCACTCTTCCTGCGATGTTAGGGTCGTCTGCATCCGATTTCTTGCTATGGTGAGATTCTTTTCAGAGGTCCACATAGCCAGATCGTCTGCAAACATTGAGCTATGGACTCTTCTTGGTATATTCTCTGTAATATCGTTTATATATACCAGGAAAAGTGTGGGTGACAATACTCCCCCTTGTGGTACTCCCTGCTCGAGTGTCACCTTTATGCTTATCTGCCCTTGTACTTGGACTCTGGCCGTTCTTTGTTTGAGGTAGTGGTTGATCCACTTGTACATCTTCCCACAGACATCGCTTCTTCTTAGCTTGACTCTAAGTCCATCTTTCCAGACTTTGTCAAATGCCTTTTTCAGATCCACCCAAACAGCTGCTGTGTGTTTCTGTGCCTGGTAGGCATCTTCTATCTCCTGGGCTATGAGGATGACCTGGTCCTCAGTGGATCTGTGCTGTCTAAAGCCGGCTTGCTGTGGAATTAGTATTCGTTTTTCTTCCAGATGCCACATCAGTCTGGTGTTTATCATCCGTTCCATCAGCTTGCCGACACAGCTCAGTAGGCTTATGGGCCTGTATCCATTTTGATCTGTTTTGTCCTTTCCTGTTTTTGGTACTGGTACCAGTATTGCGTCTTTCCATGCCTGTGGTACAATTCCCCTTTTCCAGCTTTGGTTCATGACCGATAGCAGTTTCTTCTTCGCTGTTTGGCCCAGCACCATCAGCATTTCGTTTGTTATCCCGTCTTTTCCGGGAGATTTCCTTTTCTTTAGTGTTCTCATAGCCTCTTCCATTTCGCGCATTGTTAGTTTGGCCATCATGTGCTCTTCAGGAGCCGTATTCATGTTTTCGTGTCCCTTTAGCTCTTCGCTAATGTCTGTATGCTTATCTGCAGGGACCTCGATGTGGTTTGCTCTGGCATAGTGATCGACAAAGGCGTTTGCGGCTTTCTTACCTGTGATCAAGTTCTCGCCCTGCTTGATAGTAATTTGTTTATTTGACGGGGTTTCGTCGTTCATGGCTCTGACTAGCTTCCATAAATTGTTCCCGTCTTTGTCCAGGTTTAGACTTTCCGTTTTATTTTTCCAGCTTTCTCTTGCTGTTTGCTTGAGAGTGTGTTTGTACTTCGCCGCGGCGGCTTTGAGGGCGATGTTTGCCTCCATGGATTTTTCTCGCTCTGCCATGTTCCTAGCATTTGTTACTGCATCTTCCACTTTCTGCAACTCATCATTCCAGTAGGGCTTATAGTTTTTCCTAGCTCCTCTTGGGATGGTTTCAGTGGCGGCTTGCATTATTGCCTTGCTTAGGCTCTCTACCATGGGCTTCATTTTGGTGTTTCGTGTGGTGATGGTTTCACACAGCCCATCTGTCAGGATTGCAAATCTGTCCCAGTCGGCTCGTTTGTAATTATAACGTGGGAGCGGTTTTGTTTCCTGTGGGCCTACTTCCATGTCAATGGTTAGCCTGATCGGCCTGTGGTCGCTACCTGCCAGTTGGTTTAGCACCTGGCGGTCTATTTTATGGTGTATGTCCTGTGTGGAGAAGGCCAAATCTGGAGTCGAGGTGGTATGCCATGTTCTTGAATAGAAGCTAGGGCTATCCTCCGGACTATTTATTAGGGAGAGATTTGCATCTATCTCCCAATCTTCCACTTCGTCACCTCTGCTGTCTGTGTCAGAGTATCCCCATCTCTCCGGGTGGCTGTTGAAATCTCCAACTACTATGCAGTTGGAGTCTCTGACCTCCATACTCGAGAGCGATAGGTCTCTATTTGGTGGTCCGTACAGATTGAAAATGCGGAGCTTCGTCTCTTGAGCCATTATGTCAACTCCTACAATTTCTGCTTGTCCGGTGTGATTGACAGATACCGCGCTACTCGGTATGCAGTTTCTGGTCAGTATCAGGACCCCTCCTTTGTGGCCTTCTCTATCTAGACGGAAGGTCTTGTATCCTCTGATTGAGAATTTATGGTTATTGTTGAGGTGCGTTTCCTGGATACATGCCACGTCAATCTTACCTTCATGCAGGTGATGTGTTAGGGAAAGTTTTTTGTTAATGACTCCCTCCGCATTCCACTGTAGTATTTTGACAGCACTGATCTAAATACCGTTCATAGCTTTTTTAATAATCCATAAACACAATATATGTACCAGTGTAGATCACGGGCCCTCTCCAGCAGCTGATAGATTATGTGTAGGTGGTCAGTAGTGGAGAAGCCTTGGTAGATTGTCTGTAGGTGGTCAGTAGTGGAGAAGCCTTGGTAGATTGTCTGTAGGTGGTCAGTAGTGGAGAAGCCTTGGTAGATTGTCTGTAGGTGGTCAGTAGTGGAGAAGCCTTGGTAGATTGTCTGTAGGTGGTCAGTAGGGGAGAAGCCTTGGTAGATTGTCTGTAGGTGGTCAGTAGTGGAGAAGCCTTGGTAGATTGTCTGTAGGTGGTCAGTAGTGGAGAAGCCTTGGTAGATTGTCTGTAGGTGGTCAGTAGGGAAGAACCCCCTTCTGAATCCAGCCTGCTCACGGGGTTGTTGGAAGACCAGTTGTTGGAGGACCAAGCTGACAATTATGAAAATTATCGATAAAATAAACCAAAGTTACATTTCGTCCAGATAACATTAGTTGTAATATCATAATAAAGTGTGTAATTCATGTCATGTGGTCGAGAGGTAATGCACCGGCCTCTCAAAGCGATGAATGGAAACAGTGTACGATCCGTGGTCTTAATGGTGGTGATAACAGAGTGCCTACATCCTGAGTTACGTTTATTCGTGTTGACTTATGTCTTGCCACTGGTCTAAGTTAGTTTGGGACCAGAGAGTGAGGTTGATGACCAGTTCAGTATATTTCTCACTATAATTCAAATAAATCGCAAGTTCCATCATCAAGACAAACCCGGCTGATGATATTACCATCATCGCTAACGGTGGACAGCTGACCAGTCGTGTATGTCCAGCAGAAATATGTTGTTTCATTTCAGTATCTGGTCGCTGTTTGGTTTGTTGGCCATATTTGAAAATATACAGAAAAGAGGTTGCTCGCCTAATATATTGACAGATGAATTTTATAATATTTGTCCAGCACAAGCAAACATGGCGACATAATCGGAAGTGTACTGCTAGATGTATTCTCGTATGGCTATAGAGAACAATCCTGGCACGGCGGACTTTAGGGAGTCTACCCGTGTCCTGCACTTTCGGAACCTCCGCGTTCTTATCACCGTGGGTGATGCTATCGTGCCGGGTAGAACTGTTCTGTCTTAGAAACTCCCACTAGTTTACTTATATGTTGAAGCTTGCAATGAGTCTTTCTACCGTTTCCTCAGTCCTCCTAATGAGTGCCTCCCTGTTTTCAGCTCAGCCTACAAACGCTTCTTGGTTATAGGCGCACAGGGTATTCAAACAACACTTCTCCTCATCTTACCTGACCTACTTACAGAAATGTATGGATGACCAACAGGTTAGTCTTTAAACACTGAGTCCTGCCAGCCGCTCCCGAGCCGCATAGGCAGACATCTACAGAAATAGAAAGACATACATATATATTTAATAGACACACAATAGATGCATATAATAACACTAACGGACTTTTCCTTTCCCATTTTCAGATGAGAGTTGTCTTGCTTCTGACTTTTACAGCCTTGTTCGGTAAGTAATTATACTTTATGTTGTAGCTGTAATTTGACCTTTAAGGACATTTAGAATACGAGGTTGGTTTTGCTGCTAACGCAACTGATACTTGAGTTGGGTACTTTTGTGGTGGGTTACGGTTGCTCTAATGATATTCGAAGGCGCACTTGAGAATTAAGGAGCGGCGTGGCGCAGTGGTTAGCGAGCTGGCTTCGCCAATGAGTGTTCCCCAATTGAGGCGGAAATGGATTATTTTCAGACCGCAACGGATCTTGGGTCGACTCAACCATCATGGGTACCGGTTCAGTCCAGGAAGTAAAACCGGCGAGGGAGAGGAGATTGCTACTGCCCTCATATAGCGGAGCCTTGAGACATACACTCCATGTCATATCCTCGAACCTTTGAGACGTACAATCCAAGTCATATCCTCGAACCTTTGAAACATACAGTCCATGTCATATCCTCGAACCTTTGAGAAGTACAATCCAAGTCATATCCTAGAACATTTGAGACGTACAATCCAAGTCATATCATGCAACCCGGATATACATATGACAACATCAAGTATTTCTGCTTGAAGCTTAACTGCGACAACCAGCATACAAGACAGTCGTAATTTGGCAATTCAATGTGAGAGTAGTGTGCAGGCAAACAGGCGAACATTACATCGGGGACTTCAATGTGAGAGTAGTGTGTAGGCAGACAGGCGAACATTACATCGGGGACTTCAATGTGAGAGTAGTGTGTAGCCAGACAGGCAAACATTACATCGGGGACTTCAATGTGAGAGTAGTGTGTAGGCAGACAGGCGAACATTACATCGGGGACTTCAATGTGAGAGTAGTGTGTAGCCAGACAGGCGAACATTACATCGGGGACTTCAATGTGAGAGTAGTGTGTAGGCAGACATTCGAACATCGGCACTTTCTCCGACGACATCCGAAATACCAGAGGTGAGCGTCTGGCTGTCTGTGTCCAAATACGAAATCTTTCTGTGATGAACAACTACCAACAAAAGCCGGCTGGGAACATATGGTCCTGGTACTCCCTGAACTAGGAAACCAAAGCGGAAATAGACTATATGCTAAGGACGACGTCAATTTTGTTACACATTTAGAGATGCTGCATTGACTAGATAGAAACAGCTACCACAGTCCCATTATGGCGACCTTAAACTACCGCACAAAAGACGTTTCCAGATTACAACAATGCTAGATGATGTTAAGATGTCAGAGAAAATCCGACAAGAGGATTGGATGTGCGAGAAGTCTCCTATCTGTCTCCTGAAACAGCTGACGGAAAAGCTGAAACTGTGGATCACTGCGGCAAAAGTACCCAAAGCGGTAAAAGGCAGTGGGGTTAGCGAAGACACCCTACAATCTCTGTATACTAAGGGAAGGCTAAAAAAGAATGGCAAACACAACATCCTGGAGACAGTAAAGTAAAGTAACCCATAGCATTACTGCCGTAGGGGTGTGAGGTGTTAGCAATCTCGCATTTAAAAGGCTCGGCCATATGAGGGCGGTAGCAATCTCCTCTCCGTCGCCGCTTTTACTTCTCAGACTGAACCTGTACCCATTTAAGGCTGGGTCGACCCGGGTTCCGTTGCTATCTGAAAAAACATTTCCGTCTCAACTGGGGAATAACGCCAGGAACACTCAGATGCGAAGCCAGCGAGCTAACCACTGCACTACGCGGCTCCGCCGAGACAAGAGACAGCATGGCCAAACGTCGAATAGACCTCCAATCATAGAATATTATAACGGCCCTAAACACTGCAGACGATATCAGTGCGACAGACAGAGCACACAAAAAGCCAAATGTTAGAGATACTACACCGACCTATTTGCGTCAAAGGCGATGATCACCAAATTGACACACAGCAAGGAATCTGTGCCGATACCAAAGATGGAGTCAGATGAGGCGTCATATGGAATCAAACAACGTAAACCAGATAGAGCCCCAGGATAAGACGGAATCACAACTGACGTAATCCAGGCATTACACTACTTCAACATCTGTCTGAACGAATGCCAAATCACCGACCAATGCAAAACGTCAAAAACCATTTTTATCCATAGAAAGGTGACAAGGAAAACTTGACAAATTACCGTCCTATCTGTCGGCTCTCCGTCTTTTATAAACTCTTCACCAGAGCGATCGTCAACCGCTTCTAGATTAGACCAAACCACGAGAGCAGGTAGGTTCTAGGAAATGGTTCTCAACCACTGATCATCTCCACATAATCAACCAATGAATGGAGAAAATGCAGGAAGTACTGATGCCGTTATGCCTTGTGTTCGTGTATTATGAGAAGTCTTTCCATGTCATCGAATTAAGTGCTATGAGGAATTCTATTTACAGCAGCCCTTGAGGGGGTCTTTAAACACATGGACTCGGAGGATAGGGGCATGAACATGGACCGGCGGATAGAGGCATAAACATGGGCAGGGGGATAGTGGCATACATATGGACGGGGCGGGGGTAGGGGCATAAACATGGACGGGGAGGATAGGATCCTACACATAGACGAGGGGGGGGGGTAGGGGCATAAACATGGACGGAAGAATAGGAGCATACACATGGACGGGGGGGGTAGGGGCATAAACATGGTCGGGGGGATAGTGGCATACATATTGACGGGGGGGGGGGGGTAGGGGCATAAACATGGACGGGGGGATAGTGGCATACATATGGACGGGGGGGGGGTAGGGGCATAAACATGGACGGGGGGATAGGGAGATAAACATGGACGATGGGATGGGGGGGGGGGGGGGTAGGGGCATAAACATGGACGGGGGGATAGTGGCATACATATGGACGGGGGGGTAGGGGCATAAACATGGACGGGGGCAGGATAGGGGCATACACATGGACGATGGTGGGGGGGGGTGGGGGCATAAACATGGACGGGGGGATAGTGGCATACATATGGACGGGGGGGGGGTAGGAGCATAAACATGGACGGGGGGAGGAAAGGGGCATACACATGGACGGGGGGGGGGGGGTAGGGACTTAAACATGGACGGGGGGATAGTGGCATACATATGGACGGGTGGGAGGATAGGGCCATACATATGGATGGGGGGAGGATAGTTGCCCAACAAGCGATTGGGCTAAGAACTTTGAAGATTTCCATTTCAGACCAAATCCGCAACGCAGAGATCAGACAACGAACTTTCTTCTATGACGTCATAGATTTCGCGCTGTTTTGAAAATACAGAAGGGGCGGCCATGTGGTCTCAGATAACAGATGGACACGTTGTTGTGGTCATTCAACTTTAGCCACCCTCTCGGACTGACCGAGGATGAGGTGGAGAGATGGCATAATGGAGGCTATGAGCCCAACATAGTACATCGAGTTATTAATTACAACTTTTCACGCTAAAATTGAACTGGCCAGCCAGTCACATGCGCACACAGTCTGAGGATATTTTATGACACATGATGATATTAAAATATGTATACTCGTATTAGTGGTATGATGTTTGTTATTGTAAGGGTTGGCAGTATGGCTAGAGTTAGTGCTAGGGTTTTGGTTAGTATTAGGGTAATTCTTTATGTTATGGTTATGAGATTTCGTGGCAAAGTGGTTAAGTCATCGGACTCGTGATCAGGTGGTGTGGGTTTGACTCCGGACTCCGCCGTCTTTTTCACGGGTGCTTGATGCGGAGTCCCCTGCATCTCGTAGTCCCCCCCCCCTCCCCCATAGTCGTCGTGTTCTTGACTTGCCACTGGGGTCGGGCGGCACGAGACGAGAGAGTGAGGATAAAAAGTATCGCAGATAATCCTTACTAAATTTAGCGCTAGCAAAATTAATTATGCCATCATCGTCTACGATGGACGGCGGCCTGTGCCTTTGCCTTTTTTTTTGGTAATAGTTAGTGTTAAGGTTATGGTTATTGTTAGATTCAGCGTTAGGGTTTTAAATTTTGGTTAGTGTTAGAGTTAGTGTTAGGGTTAAGGATAGTTTATACGATTTTGGTTAGTGTTAGAGTTAGTGTCAGGGTTAAGGATAGTTTATACGATTTTGGTTAGTGTTAGAGTTAGTATTAGGGTTAAGGATAGTTTATACGATTTTGGTTAGTGTTAGAGTTAGTGTTAGGGTTAAGGATAGTTTATACGATTTTGGTTAGTGTTAGAGTTAGTGTTAGGGTTAAGGATAGTTTATACGATTTTGGTTAGTGTTAGAGTTAGTGTTAGGGTTACTGTTGGTGGTGAGGTAGTGTTATTGTTACGATTGTGGTTAATGTTCGAGTTATCGGATAGTGTTAGTTAGTGTTATAGTTAACGTTAGGAAATATCTAAACTGACCAATTCACGGATACGGCACAAGTTATCAGTCCAGGGATTGTGTAAATAGAAGAAGTCAATAATAAGCAGAAACTTGAATTTTTTTAAATTTAATAACCATCTTCCCAAACGAGGGTAGTCCATACATCAAACATGTTAAACATGTATTATCTGTCCGTTGGAGATTGTAAACACAACAAAGGATGGAACATCGATGTCCTGTACATGATATCGACTTTCAAATCCCATCGAGGACGCAACGAGACAGCGAGCAGGTCACAAAACGAGAGTAAAAGCTATTAAAACTCATACAAGTAATTAACGCGATCAGGCTCATATTAACTGGAAGAAGCTGTAAGCTTGGACTCAGTAATTCTTCTTCTTCTTCTTCTTCTTCTTCTGCGTACACAGTCAGACAGTAACCATTATTTTTTTCGAAAAAAGCGGCGGTCATCCTGAGGCTCTCGCCACTGCCATAGAGCTTGTCTTGCAGTTCCACTGGTAATGGCCACATCTGCTCTCTCTGATCCTCGTATGTCGGGCAGTTCTGCAGCAGATGTTCAGTTGTCATTTTACCAGTACCGCACGGGCATTCGTCGGTACACCCTATCTTCAATTTATTGAATAGGTGGTACCTCAGTCTGTTGTGGCCAGTGCGAAGTCTGAAGACAACGACCTGCTCTCTTCGGTTCAACTGGTAATAGGCATCGTTTTTGGTGTAACCAGTATGTTCGGTTTCCCATTTGGTCATGTATCTGGCTTTGATAAGCCGTTTTGACTCTTCGTACGTCATACTAGTATCTGTTTGTGGTAGTCTTGCACCTTCTTTTGCCAGTCTGTCTGCCTCCTCGTTGCCTTGGATGTTGCAGTGTGACGGAACCCACTGTACCACTACCCTTTTTGGTGCGGACTGCTGGCACAGTTTGCAGAGTGCTGCTCTTAAGTCATTAAGCTCAGTGTTTTTCTGGCTTTTTAGCGCTGTGACTACGGCGAGAGCATCTGTCAGCAGGACTATATGGCTCTCATTTTCACTGTGTGTCACCATTTCTTCCACTGCCGCCCTCAGTGCCTCTGCCTCCGCTCTGAAATTGCTTGTGTACTTACCAGTAGCGAATGACAGTGTTATTTTTCTGCCATTTGGTAGGTTCAGGAATGCTCCTGCCCCTCCGTTCTGTGTAGTGTTTGTTACAGAACCGTAGGTGTATGCATGGGTCCAGTCCATGCTTGGGTAGCTTTTCGTTATGAAGCTTAGGGTAGTGTCTCTCCTTTCTTTTTCAGTCTGGCAGTTTTTGTTTGCAATACCTGGTATATTTTCTACCACCTCTGGAAATATATCCTGCCTCCAGGTAGGTTTTCGTACAGTAGTGATGGGTTTTGGTGTTGTTAGTGCGTTTATGGGATCTTCGTGCATCTTTGCTTTGGCTATTTCTGCAAAGTTTCTCCGCTTTAGTTTCCCATTTCCCAAATTGTTTGGACTCAGTAATTCAACAGTTGTGAATTGTATTGTTGGCCAATGTGAATACCGGTAAAGGTACATCGGCGAACGACCAATGAACTCCGGTCACAGCTTAGTTAAGACAGCCCATGAAGGCGAGAAAATGAAGCCAAAACTGGGAATCCAACACCACGCTCAACGACCGTGTAAAACACTTTACAGGTAATTCCAACACAACTAATTATGTAAGGGACACTCTAACTGTGCTCAGGACGACTACACAAACTTATATCAAGGGAGGTATTTGACAAACTTCTATCACGAGAGGTATTAGACAAACTTCTATCACGGGAGGCATTAGATAAACTTCTATCACGAGAGGTATTAGCCAAACTTCTATCACGAGAGGTATTAGACAAACTTCTATCACGGGAGGTATTAGACAAACTTCTATCACGGGAGGTATTAGACAAACTTCTATCACGAGAGGTATTAGACAAACTTCTATCATGAGAGGTATTAGACAAACTTCTATCACGGGAGGTATTAGACAAACTTCTATCACAGGAGGTATTAGACAAACTTCTATCACGAGAGGTATTAGACAAACTTCTCACGGGGGGTATTAGAGAAATTTCTATCACGGGAGGTATTAGACAAACTCTCTAACCTCGTAATCCTCTGTAAAACCAGCCCATCGCATGTCCGCCCCCCCCCCCCCCCACCCCCTCAACACACACATAATACATAAATAAAAAATAACGAACAGTAAACAAACAATACAAAACGACAACACAGAAGCTGAAAACAACAAAGACCAAGCACAATTAGCAGATCAATTTGTGATCACTCCACCGGGACAGGATTGGCCCCGCCCGTTTTTGGAAGATGCCGAAGGCCCGTAACTAACTCACCTTGAAAAAGCAGTAGTGAGATGTGATACTCCTACGTCATCGTAGGGTTACATTAAAGACAATGGCTACGAGACGAGAGGTATCGTCTTGTTTTCCGGTGTCCATGGGGAACTGCGATGCTAGTTCAGTCAGGCACAACATGCTGACCAGGACGTCAACTCAGGGTTAGGCACAACATGCTGACCAGGACGTCAACTCAGGGTCAGACACAATATACTGACCAAGACTCATATCTCTCTTCGCTGTAGCTTTCCCTGGAAATAGACTGTTTCCAAGTCGTCTGGCTGCAGTGACATGGATCGACGTGATCCCCGTATTTTGTGAAAGCCGCCTGACATTCCTGACGGTCCAGATTCATCAGCACGCTTGGGATATGAGCAAAGCTACTACAACCTGTCGCTTGATGCCCTATTCAGGACGCACACAAAAGAGTAAACTTACTCGTTGTAGACATTCAACAACAAACGATGCGCATGCTGTTTAAAAACCTGAACGATCCAATAAAAAGGACAAATAGTGTCAATGATCATGTTATTGATCTTCCAGAATCTATCAATGGATGTGGTATTGGCTTTCGTGAGTTTCAAGGATCTTGCTATTCCTTCAATGCAGAAGGACTAACCTGGTTTGATGCAGCGGTAAGTAAGTTTGTATAGCGATTATTGGAACGGCTACTTCATTGTATTTATTATACACTTATCTTTATCAGCGGTTCTCAATCTCTGGTCCGCGGAGCCCTGATAAACGAGGTCATCCTAGGGTGGTTCGCAAGGGCTGAAAAAAAAAGTATGAGCTTTCAAGTTGAAAATCAAACGATAAATAGAAAGATATACAAACATAGACAAACATAAATATGGACAAATTCAGCAGACGTTAATTTAGATGACATACACACAATATGATAAATGCTCATTGAACAGACGCTCAGATAGGAATTTGAGCAGGTAAAAGAGGCGAACAGTCAACATCCCAGGACTGCCGCCCGTCATTGCTAACTTCTTCTTCTTCTTCTTTTTCTTCTTCTTCTTCTTCTTCTTCTTCTTCTTCCTCTTCTCTTCTCACGTATTTGATCCACTGGTGCTTTGCTTCTAGCTCTGTGATGTTCACGAAGGGGATAGCATTTCAGGTATCCGCGCCCCCCCCCTCCTACCACCAGCAGCCTCCCCTCCCCTATAAATAATATAATATAACAACGTTCCGGACTACATCCTACTGCTTGCAAAGCCCTCTTAATGGAATGGTAGCGAAAGTTTGAGAACAAAGAAGAAGAAGGCGAAGAAACAAGAATACGAAAAAGAAGAAGAAAAGGAACAGGAAGAACAATAAGAGAAAGAGTGTGTTCTAGGATTGAAAGTAAATTGGGTTATGAAGTCATCACTTTTTGCACCAAAGAAATCCGCTCGGCAGCTTGATCTCTTCTGATGAGCGGGATGGTCCCTATATGTCCAGGCCGATCGAACTAGCTACGTCTGCTATACAGAAACTCCGATGTGTACAGAGTATTGGCAATATCTCCCTTAAAACAAAAATCTGTATCTGCTAGTCACCCGTTGTCTCAGTCCTGCTTTAGGGCTCTGAAACCTGAACATTACTCAAACATGACATGTCGATGCTAGAGGCCTTCCCATGCACAACCAGTTGCATATTCTGGGCATTCGATGGCATGGCTACACCCGTAACGTGGGTATTTCTGCTAAAACCTGCTTCCACCTAATCTCAGATACACAGGGCCGCGGGCGGAATTTCTTTGTTTGGTCGTGTCATACGGATGGACCAGTAAACCCCGACCCACAAGATACTTAACAGATCGTTGCTCAGCCCCAAAAAACTTCCCCAAACTCGCTAGAGGCTCAAGGGAGGCCGTTCGCCCACAGTGTCGTTACTGCAGATAACAGCCACTCCATCTAGACGGGCCTGGAACCAATCTACAGCAGATGGCCAGAAATGTGGCCGATCTACACAACAGCCTTGGACGCCTAAATCAACCTATTATTATTATTCTTATTATTATTCTTATTATTATTATTGTTACCATTATTGACTGACTTGTCATCTTAAAAATGTTGGCATAGACGAAGTTTATGCGAAGGATGTTCAAAATTATCCGACTTTAGTTTTTTTCACGGAAACAAAAGAAACGTAGATGTTTTCCTCGGCAGGGTGGTAAAGTGAACCGTCATGCGCATGGGTGAATTGTTTTTTCTGCTCCAGATTGCGTCAGTCGCTGGCGGTCGGCCTTTCAATGTTCAGTGAAGTGAGTACCTGTCGGGTTTTTATTCATCAAGAAATGACTTAAGAGAAGAGCAGCGGTGTTGCATCAAATTTTGTGAAAAGCAACACGATACCCAGGTAGTAATGATTCTGGGGTTTAAGGGTACGACCCGGAAACAAAGCTACAGTGGTTACAGTTGAGACATTCATTGTTTGCATTCCATGCATGACATGGAAAAGTCAGATCGAGAGAAACCGAATGAGAGCCAGAGAGAGAATGACAGTCATGAGGAAACTTGCTGGCACAAGCTGGGGAGCAGAAGAAAGCATACTAAATAAACTGTACACTGGAAGAGTGAGACCAGTTCTCGAGTATGGCATTGCGGCATGGACAACAGCAGCAAAGGCGAACTTCGATAAAGTTAGCAAACTCCAAAACCAAGCCATGAGAGTTATAACAGGAGGCATGAAGTCAACGCCAATTGTAGAACTTGAAAAGATTACAAAACTGCAATTCATGGCCGACAGAAGAGACTGCAATCAGATAAACTCAGAAGACTGACTGACCATCCAATGCACCAGAGACTAAAAAATTTCGGAAGTGGGAAACTAAAACGGAGAAACTTTGCAGAAATAGCCAAAGCAAAGATGCACGAAAACTCCAAGAACGCACTAACAACACCAAAGCCCATCCCTACTGTATAAAACCTACCTGGAGGTAGCATATATTTCCAGAGGTGGTAGAAAATATATCAGGTATTAGAAACAAAAACTGCCAGTCTGAAAAAGAAAGAAGAGACACTACCCTAAGTTACATAACGAAAAACTACCAAAACATGGACTGAACCCATGCATACACCGACGGTTCCGAAACAAATAGAACACAGTACGGAGGAGCAGGAACATTCCTGAGCCTACCAAATGGCAGAAAAATAGCACTGTCATTCGCTACTGGAAAATACACAAGCAATTTCAGAGCGGAGGCAGAGGCACTGAGGGCGGCAGTGGAAGAAATGGTGACAGGTAAAAAGAATGAAAGACACATAGTCCTGCTTACAGATGCTCTGGTCGTAGTCACAGCACTAAAAAGCCATATAAATACTGAACTTAATGATTTAAGAGCAGTACTCTGTCAACTATGCCAGCAAGCCGCACCAAAAAAGGTAGTGGTGCAGTGGGTTCCATCTCACTGCAACATCCAAGGCAACGAGGAGGCAGACAGACTGGCAAAAGGAGGTGCAAAACTACCACAACTAGATACTAGTATGAAATACGAAGAGTCAAAACGGCTTATTAGAGTTAGATACATGATCAAATGGGAAACAGAACATACTGGCTACACAAAAAAACGATGCCTATTACCAGTTGAACAGAAGAGAGCAGGTCGTGCTCTTCAGACTTCGCATTGGCCACAATAGACTGAGGTACCACCTATTCAACAACTTGAAGATAGGTGGCACCGACGAATGCCCGTGTGGTTCCGGGAAAATGACCGCCGAGCATTTGCTGCAAAACTTCCCGACATACGAGGATCAGAGAGATCAGATGTGGCCATCACCAGTGGCAACACTAGACAAGCTCTATGGCAGTGTCGACAGCCTCAGGATGAAGAAGAAGAAGAAGTTTTCTAGGCAAAAAGAAGCGTAACAATTTCAAGGTCATGTTGTCTCTTGTGTGATTGTGCATCACGAGTACGCACCACAAGGTCAATGCGTTACCAAAGAGTATTACCTGTAGGCTATCTTGGAGTCTATCCTGGAGTCTATCCTGGAGTCTATCATGGAGTATATCCTGGAGTCTATCCTGGCGTCTATCATGGAGGCTATCCTGGATTATATCCTGAAGTCTGTTCTGGGGTCTATCCTGGAGTCTATCCTGGAGTCTGTCCTGACGTCTATCCTGGAGTCTATCCTGGAGTCTATCCTGGATTATATCCCTCCTCATTGTGATGTTGTTTTGTCCAAATGACCGGACCTGTAGACAACGGGAACTTAGCAAATCCATCATGATAACACACCTTTCAATTTGTTTGCATCGGATTCACTCTTCCTTGTCCAAACACAACCTTCCTCTGATTCACAAGGCTCACTATTCTCACAACAAAGCTCCTTGGAGGTTGTGGTTGTTCCAGAAGCTAAACATTCTACTGAAAGGGACCCAATTTGAATGACGAGAGAAGACATTGTGCGGCAAGTGACGACCAACCTATACTCTATTCCCTAAGTGCCTTCCTAAAATAATTCCAACAATTGAAGGATCGCTGGGAGAAGTGTGTGGAGTCCCGAGGATCGCTGGGAGAAGTGTGTGGAGTCCCGAGGATAGCTGGGAGAAGTGTGTGGAGTCCCGAGGATCGCTGGGAGAAGTGTGTGGAGTCCCGAGGATAGCTGGGAGAAGTGTGTGGAGTCCCGAGGATAGCTGGGAGAAGTATGTGGAGTCTCGAGGATCGCTGGGAGAAGTATGTGGAGTCCCGAGGATAGCTGGGAGAAGTGTGTGGAGTCCCGAGGATAGCTGGGAGAAGTGTGTGGAGTCCCGAGGATAGCTGGGAGAAGTATGTGGAGTCTCGAGGATAGCTGGGAGAAGTGTGTGGAGTCCCGAGGATAGCTGGGAGAAGTATGTGGAGTCCCGAGGATAGCTGGGAGAAGTATGTGGAGTCCTGAAGGAGAATACTTTGAACATGATTAGCGTTTTATACTTTCAGTTGGGTAATTTTATTTATACGCTATAGATGTCGGATACTTTTTTGAACATTCCTCTCACATTTAATCCTTTTTAATTTCTAGTCGACATGCTTATACTATGGTGGTCGCCTAGCCCAAATCGACAGTGCAGAAAAGCATAAATGGTTGGTTTCCCAAATTTCTCAATTGACACGTAAGTTAAATGCCTTTATGCCTCTCAAAATGTGATAACAATGTTTTCACTGTCATCAACCAGAAATCGATGTCCGTTTTGGTTATGGTAGAACATGTATATCCTTTGTTTATAACCATACATGTTCGTGTGTTGATATCTTTAGATTCCGTGACATGCATAACAGTGGTATCACACCATGTCTAATTATTTCGTCTCTTATCTAGTTTCGTCTACTGATACTGACATTATTTTTTTTTATGGTAAGCATTTTATTTGCATGTTTTGATTTTCAGATCTTGTTCCTAGATCTCTCTCATCTGTTCGAGTATCAGCTTCATGCAACTCAAGTTATAACCCATTCGCTATTGTCTCTTTGCTCAGAGATTTCGTGATAAACTTTGTGGTTGTAATTTCTTTGATGTATACGTTGTTCCTTGATTAGTACTTTCTTCTTTGATTGGTACTGGGTTATTTGATTGATACTTTATTTTCTGATTGATACTTTGTTCTTTGACTGATACTTTGTCCTTTGACTTATACTTTGTTCTTCGACTGATACTTTGTTCTTTGACTGATACTTTGATCTTGTATTAATACTTTGTTCTGTGATTATTACTTTGTATTTGATTTATACTTTGTGACTGCATCTTCGCTTCTACTGCCAGCAAACATAGCCAGCCTCCAGTTCGGTCTGTCCATGATACGTTGTGCTGGGGCTACGTTTAAAAGAAGGTGTTTCCGATGCACAGGTCATAATAGGCACACAGCCCCAGTAACCGCTGTCCATTTTTCCTCCAGACATTTTTCTTCGACAGTGACGATGTCGACCTGAAGCCTTTTAAGCGTCTCGTTTATGATTAATTTCTTGCAAACATCGTTTATCCCTTATAAGAATTATATTATACCTCTGTGATATTGGAGCATACGTTCCAGCAGTCATTCTTAACTGTAGGCGTCTTTGCTACGGGTTAATATATGAAGTGATCACACCTGGCCATATTGATGCGACAACAATGCCCAGTCAACGGATCTCCCCCCTCCCCTCTCCAAGCAGTCGGTGTGTCCAAGGGAGCAATAGATCAATTGCACGAGGCCCCAGAGGCGTCGCAGTTGTCATAATGTCATTGGGTGTAATTCCTGACTGCCTAAGAGACCTTGCCTAATTGTTTTGTTCTCTGGGTTAACTCCTGAAGGCATTTTCCAAAAGTGGATATAATCGCAAGGCAACGGAGGTTAAGTGTTGAGGTTGCTGGAAACACGAGCGGAGATAACACAGCAGATTGATGGTGACCAACACAGCGCAGGTTGCAGTGAAGACTCTAGCTCAAGTTGACAGTGAAGACACTAGTTCAAGTTGACAGTGAAGACACTAGTTCAAGTTGACAGTGAAGACACTAGCTCAAGTTGACAGTGAAGACACTAGCTCAAGTTGACAGTGAAGACACTAGTTCAAGTTTACAGTGAAGACACTAGTTCAAGTTGACAGTGAAGACACTAGTTCAAGTTGACAGTGAAGACACTAGCTCAAGTTGACAGTGAAGACACTAGATCAAGTTGACAGTGAAGACACTAGATCAAGTTGACAGTGAAGACACTAGCTCAAGTTGACAGTGAAGACACTAGCTCAAGTTGACAGTGAAGACACTAGCTCAAGTTGACAGTGAAGACACTAGCTCAAGTTGACAGTGAAAACACTAGAGCACGTTGACAGTGAAGACACTATCGGAATTTGATAGGAAAGACACTTTAGCAGGCCAGGACACCCACTTTGACACATATTCCAAATGATGTGCCTTCTAAGAAGGTACAGGGTCGGTACAGAGGCACAAGAAGAAGACACCTCTAGCTATTCCGCACTTCTATCACTGATGGTTTTTCAGCACACGTATATATATATATATATATATATACATATGTGTGTGACATTTGTGTATGTATGTGTGTGCGTGTGTGTGTGTGTGTATGTGTATATGTGTTTGTATAAAACCTATCTCTGCGGTTAGATAATCCATCATTAGTCAATGTGACTGAACCTCTTTGGCATCGAAATGTGTGCCATGCAACTGAATTTTGTCAGGCGTTATAGAGCAAAGCAAAACATAAGAAAAGATAATTAAAACGAAAGATCTAAATATGCAAGGATGCAATGTAATAAAATTAATAAAAATAATAGCTGCCCATTGCAAAGGAAGATGGCGACAACATCAGACTAATGCTGCGAAATGTGTTTTCTGATGGTTATAAAGATCAATTCTCGAAGGGCAGCCACTGCCACATTCAGGACCACATACGAGGAGCCGGCTGTGGAATCGTTGCGAGTATTATATTTTAGGAGCAGTCAGCTTTTACAGTCACCATGATCGATGTTCTCTCTACAACTTGATAGTCATTCGTGAAACTCTCTCGCCAGGTGGTCAGGTCTTTTGCAAACATCACCATTAAAGCATTACAAAGATCTTTTCAAAGTGTCTTCTGTCTGTATAGATGCTCAACATGTTAGTATTGCTTAGACTTTCAGAGCTCGGAACTTTGTCCTGCCACCTGATTTTGAGCAGTCTACGCAGACAGCTCAATGGAAAAAGATTGAGCTGTCTGGCCGGTCTGCTATACACTGTACATCACATGGCATAACACCGGTTATGGTTACGTGATTTTTTTAAAGCATCATAGATGACGTCTAACAGACTGAAGGTCTACTTTGCTGAAATGTTTGAGTCTACTAAAATGAACTAACAAATTGGTTAACTATCCTCTGTAAGCGATTGTCCCAACTCAGTGAAGTATTAACATGCTCCATCCTAGCCCATTAAGAAATAAATCTCCCGGCGACATCCAGGTCATACCAGAGCTGGGCCCTACACATGGGCATCTGCCCCTGTAGACGTACAGGTCGACTGAACTACGAAGAAGAACTAACAAACCGTACAACCGCGGATGTTCGGAAGAGCAGACGCAAGAGGATACGATCCCTTATCCTAGAGCGAGGTAAGGTAACCTCAGCTGAGTGTTGTGGCAGGGCAGACAAGGCCCTTAGTATTAGTTTGCGACTAGTCTAGGATTGAAGCCCCGACAGGCGAATAGATAGAACATTGCTCTACTGGTCCGGCAGTTTCTGCAGCTTGCCTCGTTCCAACTGTATTGGTATCACCTTTCCCTTGGAGCAAACAAGACAGACCGAGAGTTGGACCATACTGCATGGGCAACAAATGGTCTCTGTATATTATCTCGGGCACTGTGCTAAACAACACAATTACTATTGTCTCACACTCAGAAGTTACGGGGAAAAGCCATGCTCCTCCTGGAGACGTCTTCGGGGCCGCCCTCGCATCACCTGGCTACAACAGATCACCCACCACCTCTCCAACAGAACTGCAGGCTGCCTGGAATGCGACCATCAGACGCGGCCACGGACACAGTCATTCGACACGACGCAGGACCATAGTCGGCTAAGCGTACTATTGATTGGTTGATTGATTGATTGACCAGACGAAATTGCCAGTGATGATGATGATTATGATTTGTTAAAATTGTATTGATGTATTTACTGACGTATGTTTTTTTTTAAATTTTTCATAAGAAAGTTAGTAAGAATGTTACTGAAATATTTGCTAACACCTCCAACAAACTGATTTTCTCATATCTTCTTTTTGTTGTTATGTCCACAGGTGGATCTGTTTGGGTAGGGGGCGCTTCAAGGAATCATAAAGGTACCTGGGAATGGGTTCCTAGCTTCCAACGTTTTGGTAGCTATCAGAATTGGGGTCCTGGAGAACCCAATATCCGTGAGTAAAGTAATGGTTTATCCTGTTTCACTTAACAGAATAACACAGGAATGCACGTTACCACACACACACACACACACACACACACACACAGACACAGACACACACACACACACACACAGAGAGAGACACAGACACACACACACAGAGACACAGACACATACACATATACACACACATATATAAATATAAATATACATATATAAATATCATCATAATCATGATCAGTCCCGTGACCTGAAAGGTAATTGGGTCACCAATACTGTAAAATTGTTGCACCAGTTCCCACCAGTCCACTTGGTCTTGTACCACGGTATCTTCCATCTGGACTAGTTACCCACACTGGTTTGATTGCAATTGATGTATATTGAGACGGATGGTTAATTTATGATTGATATCATTGTTTTTAATAATATCGCTGTCTTGGGCCATTTTTCACCTGGCGGAGCCTTTCCTTCTCCAGGAAATGTGTCCCTCAACATTATGAATATGTCTATGATCTCTCTGTCTCACAAATTCCCTCAGAAGGTTATGCATTTCCTCATTCTATTTTATCAGCCTCTTTTTCATCTAGGCAGTTTGCTTCTAATCGCTCGTGTGTATTGTGGGTTTGACTTTATCCATACTAAGCAATAGCGTTATGTCAGGTACTAATCCAAATGGACAAAGTTGCTGCACATTATTAACCAATATCAATAGCAAGGAACACTGCAATTGTAGACACAGAAAAACACATAATTCAGTAGCGAATAAAATCCGCAGGCATTTTGGCGCTAGACTCGGAAGGTATGTATGTACATTTGCTAACAAGTACTAGGATCAGCACACAGCCCTGTTTGACTCCAATTTTACTGGGAATGCTGCAGACAGTTCACCATCATTCAATACGCGAGTTGACATGCCTTCAAGTAACTGTTCTGCTGTCTCAGCCACATTTGGTCTGCTGTCTTAGCCACACTTGGTCTGCTGTCTCAGCCGCACTTGGTCTGCTGTCTCAGCCACATTTGAACAACACATTATGCTACAAGCCACACTATGGGAACATCCTATTGAAGCTGATATACTGTCTGACGTTACTCGCCTGTCTTTTTGAATAATCACCTCTACACATAGCGCAGGTGGACATTCTATCACCGTACCTTTTCATACTCCTCATGGATGAAGTCATCAAAGCCTACAAGGAACTGACAAAAAAGTATGAAGTAGGGTACTGGAAGATGAGACCAAGTTATATATCGGAACTAGCATTTGCAGACGATGTGGCCCTGATCACGAAAACCGAAGCACATCTCCAAAAACTGTGATGAATTTTCTATTGGAACAACCGTTCCTATTTACCGTGTCCTAATCCTTTGTTGGGTCAACAAAAGGTGCGTAAAGATCACGGATGTATATAATGGAAACGAATTAAATGAAAAAAAGTTGTTGAAGTACATTAAATTTAAGTTTAAATCAGTATATCAGATAAGTAGACCATTTGTTCCTTATTTTTTCATTTGCTAGTTCAGTACTATTGTTATGTGTTGTCCCTGATGAAGGCCTATTGGTCGTAACGTAGGTTTTGTTTGTGTTCTCGTCTCGGTGCGGTATCTGACCATAATCATTTTAAATTGTTGATTAATCTTAACTTTAATCAAATTTAAACATTACGTTTTTATTTAATTTTGTCCGTTTTGAATTTGACGAGCTGCACAAATGACGTCAACTGTCCCGCAATCAGCTCAGAAACCACATCATCTCTCTGGAAGTAAATTCTGTTTGAGATTAGTTGTTAAGCGGTTGAGCAAGACTAGAGCGTAAGTTTTTCATCCCCTTTCTCAATGCGAAAATACTTTCGTCGGAAAGAGCCAACGAATTTAAATGTATGGATGGGTTGACGAACGGACGACTTTGTCAAATAGAGAGATGGATAGACAGACAGATAGACGGACGAATGTTTTACTGGTAGGGGGCGCGTGACATTCGGGCTAGAAGCAAACATGCAGGCAGACAAACAGAAAAAAGCGAGACAAACATATTATTTTAGTGTATATTAAATTCGATTAGATTAGATCATAGTTCCAAATATTAGATGATATTAGATTAGATTAGCTTAGATTAGATTTATATATATTGAGACAGATAAACAAACAGGCAGAGAGACAGACAGACAATTCTTATATAGTTTGAATTTGTAGGTAGCAGGATGTCGTTTAGTGAATGAAATGCCACGTGTCGAAATTTGCAGATTGACTGCGATATTTGCACCTTTCGGTCCGACACATACTTCAGCAGGCAAATTTGGGTATAGGGTTAGCCTTCTCACTTCCATCTTTTCTCTTTAGTCAGTCCGCTCAGCCTATTATATCCAGGATAACCGCGTGGAGGTGTCGAAGGGTCTTGGCAGCTCTGGGTCCCTGGCCTTGACCCTAGCAGATAGCTCTGGGTTGGTGACCGCTGCAGCACACGCATTGCTGAGCATTACTTCAATATTTTAATTATTCTTTTGACACATTCTGAAATTGTTACCCATGCTACAGTTAGTCCTGCTGCTGATTATGTTAACTAATGATCAGTTTGATCTATGTTTTGCGTTTTGTTCTCATTTCTTGTCAAGTCGGTGGCTCCGAGTTCTGCCTGGAATTAAAAGGTCAATATAAATTCATGTGGAATGATAGTCAATGCTTTACTTTGAATACCTTCATATGTGAAAACAGGTGAATATATGTCTGTATTCTACGTATATAGTGAAAACATAGTATATATGTGTGTGATTTGTTCACGTGGATCATCCGATAAATATTTCTCCTGATTTCTGAGATGTGAGATCAGACACCCATCTGTAGTGGAGCAAACGTTAAAAATACCTTAGCAGTTGGAAATCGAAAAAAAGTAGGTCGATCAGCGCTGCACGGGCAAACTTCATATTACAAATATACTCAAATTATTCAAGGGATACTCGCCCTAGAGAATATGTCGCAAGGAAGGAGACTGTGTGACTATAACTTCATGTCTTGGTTATGTGGTCAGCGGAGAGGCTTAGTTGGGGCCTCAGAGAATGCAGGTCTACCTTGCTATAATTTAGGCTTCCATCTCCTCCAGTCAAATATAAGCAATCGTATATTCCAGTTATTGCTAAAAATTGCTGGGATTGATCTGACAAGTCCCCACTGATTTTCACATGCCAAGAAAATATGAAACAAAGGAGGTCAGGCCTAGATAGAAAGATAGATAGATAGATAGATACATAGAGAGAAAGATATATAGATAGATTAGTTAGATATATAGACAAATATATAGATAGGTAGATATGTATATAGATAAGTAGTTAGATAATATAGATAGATAAATATATATATAAATAGATAGATATAGATAGACAGACATATATACAGATATATAGATAGATATAGAAAAACAGATTGATAGATAGATATAGATGGATAGATATATAGATATATGGATATACAGATAGATAGAAAAAAAGATAGATAGATAGACAGACAGATAGATAGATAGATAGATAGATAGATAGATAGATAGATAGATAGATACATAGATAGATAGATAGATAGATAGATAGATAGATAGATAGATAGATAGATAGATAGATTGATAGATAGATAGATAGATAGATAGACAGATAGATAGATAGATAGATAGATAGATAGATAGATAGATAGATAGATAGATAGATAGATAGATAGATAGATAGATAGATAGATAGATAGATAGATAGATAGATAGATAGATAGATAGATAGATAGATAGATAGATAGATAGATAGATAGATCGATAGATAGATAGATAGATATATAGATAGATAGACAGATAGACAGATATATAGATAGATATATATATAGATATATAGATAGATAGATATATAGATAGATAGATAGATAGATAGATAGATAGATAGATAGATAGATAGATAGATAGATAGATAGATAGATGGATAGATAGATAGACAAATATATAAATATATAGATAGATAGATATATAGATATATAGATAAATAGATAGACATATATATATATATATATATATATATATATAGATAGATAGATAGATAGATAGATAGATAGATAGATAGATAGATAGATAGATAGATAGATAGATAGATAGATAGATAGATAGATAGATAGATAGATAGATAGATAGATAGATAGATAGATATATAGTTAACTCATCTTTGTTATGTAAATCTATTGCAATTGTAACCGTCAATGCACATTATCGAATACAGACGTATCTGTCCTTGAGACAACTGTAATACTTGACTTTACTCCCATGGTTATCATTCACTCTTAGTTTGTAGATCAGTTCCAGTATAAATGCTCATCATATTGTTATTATTAGCTAATATGGTAGGTGATTATGAATTATTCCTGAAAATCATTAGCTAAAGCTCTTCGTTCTCAACTTAATCAATGTGTTTCACCAGACCCTGGCTACTCTTCTCTCCCAACCTGATCAGTATGTTTCACCAGACCCTGGTTACTTTTCTCTCCCAACCTGATCAGTATGTTTCACCAGACCCTGGCTACTCTTCTCTCTCAACCTGATCAGTATGTTTCACCAGACCCTGGCTACTCTTCTCTCTCAACCTCATCAGTATGTTTCACCAGACCCTGGTTACTTTTCTCTCCCAACCGGATCAGTATGTTTCACCAGACCCTGGTTACTTTTCTCTCCCAACCTGATCAGTATGTTTCACCAGACCCTAGCTACTCTTCTCTCCCAACCTGATCAGTATGTTACTTGTGACTTTAAAAAAGAAATACATGGGATGCGAATATTGAAACCATTTACTTGTGCACATACATCTTACCTTATTTCTGAATAAAATTGTCACCAAAATTGTTTCATTTATAGAAATCGTACCAAACCCTGTGGCAAAGACTCCATAGGTCTGCTGTCTCAGCCACATTTTGCCTGCTGTTTCAGCCACATTTGGTCTGCTGTCTTAGCCACATTTGGTCTGCTGTCTCATCCACATTTGGTTAGCTGTCTCAGCCACATTTGGTTTGCTGTCTCAGCCACATTTGGTCTGCTGTCTCAGCCACATTTGGTTAGCTGTCTCAGCCACATTTGGTTTGCTGTCTCAGCCACATTTGGTTTGCTGTCTCAGCCACATTTGGTCTGCTGTCTCAGCCACATTCTCACCCACTCTCAACAGCAAACTGTTTATTAATTTTACACTATGTGAGCAGGTACACCATTTTTATTTCACTGCGCACGTGCATGCGACACAAAGCGTCAGCTACAGACAGTAATCACAAAACTGTATGTTTCCTCAACCTAATGACATCTTCTTAAGTTATCAATTACCTTTTTTAGCTATTTCATACCAGTTAATAACCTACTTACTGACTTACTCTCATAAATGGCTGCTGGTTTTTCTCCACTGTTGTTCCACGATTCTGCATTTTACATTAACATCAAGTCGTTTGGTATTTCTTCTTGTTATTTCGATCAATAATATAATATTTGTGGGTGTTGAACTCTAGTCATGCCTTGTACATTATTTGGCACATTTACCAGTTGTTCTTAAGTGTCAGCAATCTGATTTATTTCTAATCATTTTGACTTACCAACAGGCCAGACATCTGTACAGCAGACTAGTCTGTCATCCCATCAGCACATAATATGGATGTCGGAATAAAAACACAACAGACCAAACTCATCGAAAGATTGACAACTTGAAAAATTACCTTTTTGGCGTTCTGTTATAATGTTTAGCATTTTTTTTCTTCTGGTCGCTGGCGTCATCTTCTTCTTCTTCGTCTTCTTCTTCTTCTTCTTCTGCTTCTTCTTTATTCCGTCTTCTTCTTCGTCCTCTTTCTCTTCTTCCTCGTTCAGGATTTTTGGTCATGTTAGATCTGCAGTCCTCAATTTAGGCTGAAGTCCACAATCATCCTCAGGTCATGGTGGAAACCCTATAGTCTCTGAATCATTTCGACTCCCTCTGGCTGGGTTTAACATCTGAGCTCTCTGTATTCATGACAGTCCGGTAGGATGTGTTATGTGGTCTGAACTCCTGTTCCACATGGGCAATTATTTAGGATGTGATATGGGGTCTGAACTCCTGTTCCACATTGGAAATTATTTAGGATGTGATATGGGGTCTGAACTCCTGTTCCACATGGGAAATTATTTAGGATGTGATATGGTGCCTGAACTCCTGTTCCACATGGGCAATTATTTGTGTGTGAAACATGAAGCCGACGAAGTAGACCATATTGTCTTCAGTGGTCTCTCAGTGAAAATATGGTGCTTTGTTGGTGCGTGTTTTGCTGGTGCGTTAAATCAGGTCTACTCAAGCCGTTGTTTCTTCCATTTTGAATAGTCTGTCATTTCTAACCTATTTAAACAAATATATAAAGTATTTCATTTCTGTCTGTTTATTTTTTGTCTTTAGATTGTAATTATGAAGAACTGAAGATGAGATCTATACCTGATGGAGAAAATATGAATCTTTTTGAAGACAAAATATAAAATCTGGACATTAAAGCGTGTTTGGAAAAATAATAAATATATAGACATCCTCTGAACAAATTGTTTGTGTTTCTTGATATGAATAATTTGGCCAAATGAAACGGCACACTGGCCTAGAAAGAACAGTACTGAACGGTATGATGCCTCACAAAAGAGTCAGACGCAGACCAACGAGACTCAGTGGTCTCAAGGTGAGGTGTTCGTCTCGGGTGCGGAGGTCACCAGTTCAAATCACGGTGGATTCTGGTATTGTTTTGTTCCGTGGATCTTCTAATAACAATGTCCCTGATCTCTGTGTAGCGAGCTCGGTCTCCCGTTGTCAGTGTCGAGCACGTTAAAAATCTCTTGACAGTGAGAAATTGTAAATACTAGGCTTAACAACCGCTGCACAGACACAATAAAATAGTTCTAGCTAAAAATCTACCCAACATTATTTGTACCTTCCTCAAGGTGGTTTGTTAACAGCATAGATGGCGCCTTGCTGGCTTCGGATCTATTTAGCTCTAGTGTTTGCGTCTATTAAGATGGACTCACACATCGGTTAAATCACCCACATACAGACTCTGGAGAGATTTCTAAACCAGTTTAAAGTCGTTAAGTTGGATGAGCAAGGGATATGGCAGAGGATATGGAACTGACAGTGGCAGAGGCTGGAGAGCTGGTCAAAGAATGAGTTTCTTGCAGATTTGCTGTTACAGAACGACGCTCTGCAAAGGTCATGCTACATGATGATGATGCTAACTATATGTCATGACGTTATTTTGGCGTCTTCCAATTACTGTTGTTATATTTGTTGCTGTTGTTGTTATTGTTACTCCTGTTGTTGTTATTGTTATTCATGTTGTTGTTAGGGTTGCTGTTATTGTTGGTGTTACTGCTGGTGTTGTTGGTGTTGTTGTTGTTATTGTTACTCTTGTTGTTATAGTTGTTGCTGTTGTTGTTATTGTTACTGCTGTTATTGTTAGTGTTGCTGTTGTTGTTTGTGTTCCTACTGCTGTTGTTTGTTTGTTGATGTTATAGTTGTTGATGTTGTTAGTATTTATGTTGTTGTTGTTAAAATTGTTACTTTTGTTGATGTTGCTGCTGTATCTGCTGCTGCTAATGCCATTTATACTTGAGACTCTCTTAATGTATTTAGCTTCTTTTCATGGGCTCTGCTAACATCCCACGACGTGATTGCAAGGATGGATTGGTATCCCTCTGGCTGTAGTGCAATGCAAGACTCCTCAGTAAGCTCATCACCCCAGCAACCACAGTGCTGATCCCACCTTGTTAGCATTACTGCATGATACAGCCCGTTTCCAGGGATAGATCATTGGAAATGATGGTCTTGACCAGAATGTTTTTCCGTCCCTGATTAACATACTGTGATCAGTGTGTACTGTCTGAGAAGACCGTGTCGTTTCTATCCAGTGTCGACTAGCAGAAAAGTTGTCTGTGTTTTCTGGTCTATTGTCACTTTGTATATTCACATCAGACGTGAAGGAAACACAGTTTTGACTTAGATGAAACATATCACAGGATCTCAACCAGTGAGTTGCAACACTTATTAACAAATCTGTATTAAATTTATCGGGGTTGGAAGTAGTTTTGCTTCTTTAAAATGGGGTCACGACTCGAAAAAAGGTTGAGGACCGCGGAGTTGTAAGGAAAGACCTAACTTAACTTAACTTAACGTCTTTATACTGATTTAGGTAACCCTGCAGAGTCTGTATACAACCAGTTACATTAACATCGCCTTGCTCTAAAAGCTATGCGTATCCAGTTTATTCTTAAATGCATTAACTGTCCCTGCCTCCACTACCTCACCTGGCAATGCATTCAAATCAGACACCACTGTCGGATAAACAGATATTTCCTAATATATAATCTGGATCTCTCTTTATTCAGCTTGGAGCTATGCCTCTTGTTATTGTGGGTGGTTGTATTTTAAAAAAAATTGTTATAGTCTATTTTATCCATTCCTCTGATCATATAATAAACCTGTATTAAGTCACCACGAATTCTTCTCTCTTCTAGACACTGTAGGCCGGTTTTTCTGAGTCTTTCCTCATAACTGTAATTCTGGAATCCCACTATCATCTTTGTCGCTCTTTTTTTTAATTCTTTCCAGCATGTTTATATCCCCTCTATAATAAGAACCCTACACCTGTACACAGTACTCCAATCTTGGTCTAACTAAAGCTTTTTGCAGTTTGACTATCACTTCCTTACTCCTATGTTTAATATTTCTTTTTATCATACGTAACATTGCATTTGCCTTTTTCACTGCTAACTTAACTTTCTCACTCACCTTTCCTGTATGATCTATTATAACCCTTAGGTCCCTTGCCTTATCTATCTTTCTAATATTGTTCTCTCCCATTCCGTAATTATGGTCCATATTGAATCTACCCATGTGGATGACTGTACATTTATCTACATTAAACTCCATTTTCCAGCTTACAGACCATTCTCGAATTTTATCTAAATCTGACCTCAACATATCCACTTCCGCTTTAGATGAGACACTACTGCATAGTTTTGTGTCATCAGCAAATTTTGCAATCATGGATCCCATATCAATTTCCAAATCATTTATACATATCAAGAACAAAATTGGTCCCAAAACCGAGCCCTGTGACACACTACTTTTCACTTCACACCACTCAGAGTACTCCTTATTTATGCCCACCCTCTGCCTTTTTTCCGTTAACCAATTTGTAATCCATTTGGCAACTTCCCCACCTATTCCATGGGATTTTAACTTTCGAAATAATCTTTGATGAAGTACTCTATCAAAGGACTTTGCAAAATCTAAATAAATAACGTCGACTGGCTTCCCTTAACTATCATTTTAGTAACCCGTCCATGAATTATAATAGATTTGTTAAGCTTGATCTCCTTCTAGTAAACCCATGCTGACTATTTATAATTAGAATAAATTTGAATATATGCATTACAATGTTTTCTTTGATTATTGACTGTAACAATTTACAGACTATGCTCGTTAAATTCACCGGGCTATAATTCGTTGGATCTGATTTTTTGTCTTATATGAATAAGCAGATCACTCCTGCATCTTTCCAATCCCGTAGAACAATCCCTTTTGTAAGTGATTGAGAACATAATATAGCCAATGGTTTTGCTAGTTGGTCTCTAATTTCATTCAGCAATTTTGGATGAATATCATCTTGACCTGGACATTTATTCACTTTCAATGCCTCCAATTTGTTTAAAAACTATTTCTTCTGTAATACAGATTGATCTTTATCCCGCTGTATCCATGTCTCTTCCAAGTTTATTTTCGAAGTCTATTTGCCTGTTTTATTCGCTTTCTGAGATATGTTCTGCTGGTCCAAGTATTTTAAATAGGTTTCTTTTTTCTTCTTCTTCTTCATCGTACGCAGTCAGACATCAACCTTATTTTTTTCGAAAAAAGCAGCGGTCATCCTGAGGCTGTCGACACTGCCATAGAGCTTGTCTAGTATTGCCACTGGTGATGGCCACATCTGCTCTCTCTTGTCCTCGTATGTCGGGCAGTTTTGCAACAGATGCTCAGCAGTCATTTTATCGGTACCACACGGGCATTCGTCAGTGCCACCTATCTTCAATTTGTTGAATAGGTGGTACCTTAGTCTATTGTAGCCAGTGCAAAGTCTGAAGACCACGACCTGCTCTCTTCTGTTCAACTGGTAATATGCATCGTTTTTGGTGTAGCCAGTATGTTCGGTTTCCAATTTGGTCATGTATCTAGCTCTAATAGGCCGTTTTGACTCTTCGTATGTCATACTAGTATCTGGTTGTGGTAGTCTTGCACCTTCTTTTGCCAGTCTGTCTGCCGCCTCGTTGCCTTGGATGTTGCAGTGGGATGGAACCCACTGTACCACTACCTTTTTTGGTGCGGACTGCTGGCATAGTTGACAGAGTGCTGCTCTTAAATGATTAAGTTCAGTGTTTTTCTGGCTTTTTAGTGCTGTGACTACGGCCAAGGCATCTGTAAGCAGGACTATATGGCTTTCATTACTTTTACCTGTCACCATTTCTTCCACTGCCGCCCTCAGTCCCTCTGCCTCCGCTCTGAAATTGCTTGTGTATTTTCCAGTAGCGAATGACAGTGTTATTTTCCTGCCATTTGGTAGGTTCATAAATGTTCCTGCCCCTTAGTTGCGTTTGTTACAGAACCGTCGGTGTACGCATGGGTCCAGTCCATGCTTGGGTAGTTTTTCATTATATAGCTCAGTGTAGTATCTCTTTTTTCTTTATCAGTCTGACAGTTTTTGTTTCCAATACCTGGTATACTTTCTACAACCTCTGGATATATATTCTGCCTCCAGGTAGATTTTCGTACAGTAGGGATGGGCTTTGGTGTTATTAGTGCGTTCGTGGGGTATTCGTGCATCTTTGCTTTGGCTATTTCTGCAAAGTTTCTCCGCTTTAGTTTCCCATTTCCGAAATTGTTTAGTCTCTGGTGCATTTTATGGTCAGTCAATCTTCTGAGTTTCTCTGATTGCTGCTGGGCTCTGCAGTCTCTTCTGTCGGTCATGGATTGCAGTTTTGTAATCTTTTCAAGTTCTACAATTGGCGTTGACTTCATGCCTCCTGTTATAACTCTCATGGCTTGGTTTTGGAGTTTGCTAATGTTATCGAAGTTCGACTTTGCTGCTGTTGTCCATGCCGCAATGCCGTACTCGAGAACTGGTCTCACTCTTCCAGTGTACAGTTGCTATAGTATACTTTCGTCTGCTCCCCAGCTTGTGCCTGCAAGTTTCCTCATGATTGCCATTTTTTCTCTGGCTCTCATTCGGTTTCTCTCGATCTGACTGTTCCATGTCATGCGCCGATCAAATGTGACTCCCAGATAGTTTAAGTTGTTGTTTGGCTGCAGGTATTTGCCATTTAGACTTAATTTGGTGTTTTGGGGTTTGTTTGATAGCGAGAATATTGTACATGTTGTTTTTTCCTCGTTTATTTTGACCAGCCATGAGTTCGCCCACTCTTCCATCGATGTTAGGGCCTGCTGCATCCGATTTCTTGCTATGGTGAGATTCTTTTTAGAGGTCCACATAGCCAGATCGTCTGTAAACATTGAGCTATGGACTCTTCTTATTATGTCATTTATATACACCAGGAAGAGTGTGGGTGACAGTACTCCCCCTTGGGGTACTCCCTGCTCAAGTGTCACCTTTTTTGCTCATCTGCCCTTGTACTTGAACTCTGGCCGTTCTGTTTTTGAGGTAGTGATCTATCCATTTGTACATTTTCCCACAAACTTCACTTCTTCTTAGCTTGACTCTATGTCCCTCTTTCCAGATTTTGTCAAATGCCTTTTCCAGGTCCACCCAGGCCACTACTGTGTGTTTTTGCTCCTGGTAGCCATCTTCTATTTCCTGGGCTATGAGGATTTTATTTCTGGAAAGTTGAAATTCCCGATTAATAATAATTTCCCTGCACTTGCCTTTGCTAGTCTACTAATCAGCTCCTCATCTTCCTGCTTTTGACTTGATGGACATCTAAAGCACACTTCAATCACTTTTTTTTCACCCCCACTTTCTACTTCTCCCCATACACTTTCATTTTTGTTACCACATGATAAATAATCTTTGATCGTTATATTAACATAATTTATACTGTACAATAAAACGCCACCTCCCTTAGTCTTGTCTCCAACTATCCTATCTTTCCTTAACATTGTATATCCCTTTATTTCAATTGCACTATCTGCTATGTCCTCATATGTCCATGATTCTGTTAACCCTATTATATCTGGTTTTTCTTCTTCTACATACAGTTCCAATTCTTCTCTTTCATTTACTATCCTTCTCACATTTGCATAAAAACATTTTAGTTTGGAATTTTGTTGGTTTTCCACTTTTTGCTTCTGCCTTATCATTTTATTGTTTGCTTTTCCACTACTTATTTCACACTTCCCTGATCCCAACTCTCCCCTTTGACTACATCCTCTATAGCACCATATTGTAGGCCTATCTTTAGTCTCATACGGCATAGGCCTTACTAGTTTAAATGTCTAACACAATGATTAAACATATACTTTGCTACAAGATGCTGTCCTATCTCATTTAGATGTAAACCTCCTCCGTCTAACGTTTTACATTTTTCTACTTTCACATCAATAAATTCCATTCACATGTCCGCACACATCACCTGCAACCTAAGGTTGATACCTATTATTTTGCTATCTAGATAGTCTGACCCATCTGTTCTATCTAAAATGCCCATCATTGTGACCTTTCTAAACTTTTTTTCCTTAAGTTTTCCCATAAGACTTTTACGTTTATCCATAATCATTTTTGTACCCTCTCTCTTTACATTATTAGTTCCTACCAATACCACCACATGACTGTTTCCTTTGTCATCTATCCTCTTTATTATCCCCTCTATATCCTCTATTTTTGCTCCCCCAATATCCATTCTTTGAAACATGTTGTGTTGTTTAGACAAATGTCTGCCAACTTCTCTCACCATTCAATCTCCTTCTACCAATACTGACCCCTGACCTATATTTGCATACTTCTCTCCAAAGCTCTCTGCCCTGTGAACTGTTTCCTCACTCAAATCTTCCTTACTTCCTTGACTATACTTTGACTGCAGCTTCTTTAAAATGTCCTCCATTTTCACTTGTTCCCTTCTATTTTCATCTGCCTCTTTTCTATCTCCTCCAATCTCTTCTCATTTGTCCTTATATCGCACTCCATTTGTGCCTGCCTCTCTTCGACTCTACGTATCCTACATTAAACTTTTCCTTCATCTTCCAACGTTGTAGGCCTATTGTAGACCTGAATGGAAACACAGTCACGTGGGTACCTGTTTTCTAAACTAATTTTAGAACAAGAACGACCTGGAAGCTGTGTGTTCAAATAGATCTCACAAATCAGAATCGAAGGTGACATGCCCCTATATATCTCTCAAATGAATCTGATAGCTTTGTGTATTGAAAGATCTCACGAAACAGAATGGGAAATCTTATTTCCAATATATCTCCCGAGTAGATCTGAAAGCTCTGTTTATAAATAAATCTCAAGAAAGATATGTAAGCACTACATCCAAATATATCTAACGAGTAGATTTGTAAGCTTTGTGTGCAAATAGATATATCGAGAAGGTCAGAAAACCTTGTCAAGTAGCAAACTTGAGTTTCAGCATTCCAGAAGACGCCGAGCGATCAAGGAGAGGAGATATAAACCACTGTATCTTCTTCTTCTTCTTCTGCGTCTTCGTCTTCTTTGTTAGTTATCACACTTCTGCTACTAAGCCATGAAAAAGACTTTCCAAGTAGCAGGATGTAGCCTGCAGAACACGATGCGTTGTGTCGTAGTTTACAGCTTCAATGCGATATTTGCCCATTTCGAAACAATTAATAGATGATACAACCAAAAGTTCAATTTCAGGTACTCTCATTCGAGCAGCTTAAAGAATTATTGCCTATCCCAATGAATGGATACATGTATATGTACTGAGGGATCTGCGTTTAATGTCACCATCAAAGCAGGTTATGGCATTTATATAAAATACCCGAACTGATGAACTGTTTGATGCTTGCGGGGATTATGACGCTGCAATCACTGCACCTTAAGCCGCGTTGTACCATTTGAGGGTAATTTTCAATACCTTTTCTGCAAAGGCCCAAAACACTGTTATTTTCAGAGATTAAATGTCAGCTCTTCAATCATTAAACGTTGCTGGTCATTGTAGACCTTACCTTATCCAAATACCTCTAGACATTGAACACATGTTCACTTCCAGTGCTATCACAACAGTCCTACAGTGTATCACTGGACAGTCAAGCTCACCTGACAATGTCAAGGCAGACAGACTAGCAAACGAATGATCAAGACAAGAACAGCTACACACAGCAACATCTTTACAAACAACCAAACTGCCACAACACACTCCTGAGTTACAGTTATGTGGACACCCATATGAAACCGTTGATTATCATTTCTTTTAGTGATCAGCGCTAAATGACTTTAGGAAAATGTTTCTTCCTCGGTGGCCAAATACATGTAACACTTTGAATGGCACTAGACAACAGCTGAAAAACACGTGCGGATATCATTACATGCCATTGGGTCGAAGGCCAATGGCCCGTATGCTGCTGGATCCGTAACAACCACAACAACAACAACGTCTATCTATCTATCTATCTGTCTGTATCTCTATCTATATATCTATCTATCTATCTTTCTTTCTTTCTCTCTGTCTATTTATCTATCTGCTATTCTATCTGCCTGTCTGTATGCATGTCTGTTTACTTTTCTGTCTACTGTTTTGTCTGTCTGCCTGTCTGTCTCTCTATCTATATACATCAGTGTATGAATATAAATATTATTATTAACAAATTCTAAAAGTATTTGAACTTAAACATACTCATCATCATGTAGCATGTCTTTTGTAGATCGTCGCTCCCATCATAGTCTGTCTGAAAGAAACTCGTTCCCTAGCCAAAACACCAGCCTCCGCCACAGTCATACTCAGACATTCCTGAATATGTTGGTGCCATCGTCTTCTTGGTCTACCCCTTCCTGTTTTTCCTGGAACCCTACCTTCCATCACTGTTCTCTCAAGACTGTTGTGTCTCTTGATGTGACCAAAATATTTGCATTTTCTAGCAAAAATGGAATTGATAAACCAGTTCTCTTCTATGCTCAAATCTTGACGTTTGTCTGCATTTGTTTTTTTCTCATTCCAGGGGATTCTGAGGATCTTTCTGTAACATTTTGACTCGAAGGATTCGATTCTTTGTCTAGAAGTTTTGGGAATCGTCCATGATTCACAGCCATAAGCTGCCAAAGGAAAAACACAAGCTCTCAAGACTTTTACTTTTATCATTTTGTTTGTGCTCTGCCATAATTTCTTCAGGCTGTTCAGTCTCTGCATTGCCATAGCTAGTCTTCTTCTGATTTCTTTCGAGCAGTCGCCATTTTTGTCAATTCTGGAGCCCAGATATTCAAAATGTGTGACCTGATCTATTTCCTCACCACCCACTGTAAATTTATGCTGACATTGTGTTTTTCCGGTGGTCATTATCTTGGTTTTATTTATGTTTATGAACAGATTCTGATCTTTACTATGTCCATTCACGGCTGAAAGTAGCTGCTCTAGCACTTGTGCACTTCTTGGTAGTATCACTGTGTCATCTGCGTATCGTAACTCTGGAATCTCGTACCACCCAATCCTAAATGGGTCGAAACTTTCAATGTTCACATCTTCTCGAACATTTCTCATTTTGCATTTTGTACAGATAAGGTGAGAGGATACATCCCTGTCGGACTCCCTTTTGTACTGCAAAGCAATCTGATGTTTGCCCAGACAGATACTCGGACAGCGGCTTGTTGATCTTGGTATAATATTTCAATGAGATGGACTATATGGAAAGGAAACTCCATTTCCTTCATGATTCTCCACATATTTTGATGTTTTACAATGTCGAAGGCCTTAGTGTAATCTATGAAACATGTGTACAGGTCTACATTAACTCTCTACATTGTTCATAGATATTCCTTAAATTGAATATGTGGTTTACACAGCTTGTGATAGACTCGAGCATATGGCTCCCCTCCTGCTTGTATTAGCACTGCTAGGATATCATCGCATCCTGGGGACTTTCCCTTTTTCAGGCTTTTAATTGCAGAGCGTACTTCTTCCAATTTTGGTTCAGGTTCTTTCTCATCATTTGGTAGGATTGTAATTGCGTGCTTGGTGCTATCTCCATACATGGTTCTGCAGTACTCTCTCCATCTGTTCAGTATGTCTGTGGTTTCTGTTAATGTGTTATCCTCTTTGTCATTTATGACATGTGGAGCCAGACGGAACTCCCTTGTCAGTGTTCTTATTGCTTTAAATGCATCTCTCTCTGCCTTGTTGCTGTAGGTTTTCTATATCCTTACACGTTTCTACTATGTATCTTCTTTTATCTTCTCTTATTTCTCTTCTAACTTTTCTTGCGCAGTTCTTATATGCTGTGTTGGTTTCCTTACTTCCCATGTGTTTTAATTGTTGCCTTTCTGCAATGAGTTTCTGTGTTTCCTCTGTTGTATAGGTCTGTGTCTTGTGCGACATCTTGGGAATCATTTCTTTCGCTGTCGAGATCAAAATATCCATTGCGTACGATGTCAACTCCTCAGATGTCATCTCTTCCTGTACCGCAAGCAACGCCTCAAATTTGTTTTGTACTTTGATGTTGTATTCAGAAGCTATTGCTGATACATCGAAGCGTATTGGCTGGCAACCTTTGTTGCTCAACTGCAAAAAAACTTCATCTTGGACATCTCTAAGCTGTTCGTGTTTTTTGCAAAATTTGCTCAAAGCCTACGTAACCTCCCTTGCTGGCTAAGTCTGGGCCAATATCGTGCATCTCAAGTATGTGACAAAAATGATGGCAAACCAAACGTCTGTGATTAATGCCTGTAAAGTGTGTATGCATCCTTTTTATGACGAATTAATGTCTACAAATTCTAGTTAACATTTATTGTTGGTCGTTCCGTTTCTTACTGGGCAATAATTAAAACAGCTGTCTCAAAGTGGAGTACATTTAACCGCCGATGTCAAACTCGATCACCAATCAAATATGGCCATAGGTTTATAAACGATGACTGGGATAATACTGAAGGCAATATATTTCGTTAATTGAGACATTATAAATGCTCATGTTTATTGTTTTGTTAGATGCGCATTTATAGTTTTTTAATGATTTCAGACTAGTGAACTCTTTCTTTCTTACTATTGGTCTTGTCATGAGATGTTGCAGAGAGGTGGGATGGAAAGATTTCTTGTTATTGCAATGTGGGAGGCGTAGGTGGAACTTCCTGAGTGTGTCAGAGACACACTAACTATTCTGAGGTCTAGGTCGGCCACTTTCTCGTGAACAGAAGACCTGCATGTGATACGCTCTCGGTCCAGACTTGTCCAGTTTTGTTTTGTCAGTTGTCATTATCTTAGTACTATTACTATTCCTATTATTATTATGTAGGGCTACTATTATTATGTATAACTTATAGATAAATGAATATGTCAAAATATGTTCATGGAGGCGTTATTATATGTTAGTGTTACTTGTATCTCTATATATCCGTGCCTGTCTATCTCTCTGCGTTTATCTTTATCTCTGCCTACCTGTCTCTCTATCTCTGCCTATGTTTTTCTCTATCTCAATACTTCTGCCCCCTACTCTCTTTCTCTTCCACTTTCTCTCTCTCGCTGTTTCTCATTTTCGAGTCTCACCCTCCTTAATGGTTTTAAACGCAAAATCGTCATGGTTGCTTCCGTTATGATGTGTCTCTCTATTGCTACCTCTCCTTCTCTCCCTCTACCTCTCCTTCTCTCCCTCTACCACTCCTTCACTCTCTCTCTTTCTCTCTTTCGCTGTAACCCTTCTCTCACTTCTATTCCTTAATATTGTTTTTCATAGCATAACTATGATCTGTTCTGTGGCGAATCGACATTGCTGCACTACGGAAAGACTTGTAGGTTTTGAGTTTATTTATGTAAACGGTGTATATTTCCATGGCTTCCGTAGCTCGCTAATCGTACACACTCATACTCCGTCTTTGTATGCGTCCTTCTTTTTTATTCCCACATTTTGCACATTACTCGAACAGGAGACACGACAGCATAGTGAAACAATGGTCTATAAATCGTCCAAATAATGTTCACTGAAACATTCAGCTCGATTTGTCATTCGGCCCACGAGTTACAGCGTCCTAAAACACACACACACACACACACACGCGCACACACACACGGGCACACGCACGAGCACGCGAATGCGCCCGCACACGCACACGCCCACACACACACACACACATATATATATATATATATATATATATATATATATATATATATATATATATCAATATAAATTCAGACAAGCAGATAGGTAGATAGATAGATTGATAGATAGATAGAAAGATAGATAGATAGATAGATAGATAGATAGATAGATAGATAGATAGATAGATAGATAGATAGATAGATAGATAGATAGATAGATAGATAGATAGATAGATAGATAGATAGATAGATAGATAGATAGATAGATAGATAGATAGATAGATAGACATTGTTGTTGTTGTGGTTGTTACGGATCCAGCAGCATACGCGCCACCGGCCTTCGACCGAATGCCATGTAATGAGATCCGCACGTGTTTATCATATGTTGTCTAGTGTAATTCAAAGTGTTCCATGTATTTCTCTACGGAAGAAAAAGCATTTTCCTAAAATCATTGAGGGCTGAGCACTCTAAGAGATGATGATTAACGGTTTCATATGGGTGTGCACACAGCTGTAAATCATGCGTATGTTGTGATTGGATTCTGTTGAGGTGTTTCTTTAGTGGAATGTGTTTGGTTCTGTCGGAAAATGGTGCTCTCATCATTTCTTGTGTGTTGATTTACACTGTCATTTGGAACTGGATCTTGCCATATGTCTGTAGACCTCCATTCATGTGTTTTCCATAGGACATCTGTTCAGAAAAGTGTCTTTGTTTGCTGATCTTATGAGATGTTTGGCAGTTTGTAAAAGTGTTGCTGTGTGTGGCTGTTCTTGTCTTGATCCCTCCTTTGCTTGTCTGTCTGCCTTGTCATTGCAATGTGTGCTTGACTGTCCACACGTTCACTGCAGAACTATTTTGACAGCACTTTAAGTGATAATGTGGTCAATGTCAAGCGATATTTGGATAAGGTCAGGTCTACAATGACCAACAACTTTTAATGCTTGAAGAGCAGACATTTAATCTGTGAAAATAACAGTGTTATGAGCCTTTGGAGGAAAGGCATTGAAAACTATCCTCAGATGGTACAAGACGGCTTCAAGTGAAGAGATATCATTCTCATAATTGTAGCAAACCATCTACTCTAGCATCAGACAGTTCATCAGAGGATCCGACCGGATATTTTTTTATAATCGCCATAACCTGCCTTGATGGTGGCATTAAACGCAGATCCATTAGTATATATATGTATCCATTCATCGGGACAAGCAATAGTTCTTCGAGGTGATGGAATGAGAGTTCCTGGATCTGAACTTTTGCTTGTATAATCTATTAATTCTTCCGAAATGTGCATATATCGAAGTAAAGCTGAAAACGACACAACGCATTTATTTCTGCGGACTACATCCTGCTACTTGTAAAGCATTTTTCAAGGCTTGGTAGCGGAAGTTTGATAACGAACGAAGAAAATGAAGAAGAAAATGAAGTAGTTCATACCTCTTTGATCGCTTGGGCATGTTCTGGAAATACTGAGGTCTTAGGTCTGTTACTTGACAAAGTTTTCTGAGCTACTCCAGAAATTTCTTCCCACATAAAGATTTAAAATCTACTCGCTAGATTTATTTGGATGTATTGCTTACATATCTATTTCATGACATCTATTTGTAAATATATATTGTAGATCTACTAGTGAGGTGTATGGGAAATAAGACGGCACTTTCTCTTTCGTGAGATCTTTTCATACACACAACTTGTAGATCTATTCGTGATATATATTTGGATGCAGAGTTTACATTTCTATTTCATCACATCTAATTGTGAACAGAGCTTTTATATCTACTCGTGAGATATACTGGGGGATGAGACTTTCGATTCTGATTTGTGAGATATATTCCAACACAGAGCCTTCAGATCGTCCTTGTTCTAAAACTAATTTAGGAAACAGTGACTCACGTGACTTTGTTTCCATTCAGGTCTTTTCGTAAAACTCCACGGCTCTCAACCTTTTTCGAGTCATGACCCCATTTTATAGAAGCAAAATAACTCATGGCCCGATACATTTAAGAAATAATTGTTAATAGGGGTTGCTAAATACTGGTTGAGATCCTGTGGTCTGTTTCATCTAAGTCTAAACAATGTTCTAGTCTAGTCTGATGTGATAATCAAAGTAACAATAGATCAGGAAACACAGACGAATCTTATGCTAGGAAACACCGGGGAGACACACTGAGACAGTACACACTGATCACAGTATATTTATTTTTTTTAAATTTTTTTTTGCGTTTGCCTTATTGTCTCTAATTCCGAAGGCGGTGTGCGTTGCACTGTGGTTTTTATTTTGCGCCTGTCGGTCTAATGCATCCGACTTCAGCATGCATTTTATGTAAGGGTCTGCTTCCTTCTGCGTTTTCTAAGGGTTTGCTTCCCCGGGATAACGGTCTGTGCTGTGATGGGGATCAAACCCAACACCTTCCAGTTCCGAGCCGTGCCACAAAAACAATTGGCCACGCCGTCCCCCTTCATCACAGTATATGAATCAGGGTCGGGAAAACCTTCTGGTCAAGACCATACTTTCCAAGAAGTTATCCCTGGTGACGGGCTGTCTCATGCAGTCGTGCTAACAAGCTGAAGATCGGCACTGTGGTCGCTGTGGTGGTGAGCTTACTGCGGAGTCCTGCATTGCACTACAGTCAAAGGGATACCAATCCATACTCCGACTCACGTCTTGGGACGTTAGCAGAACCCATGAAAACCATTGCCAAAGAAAGTCATCAAGAGAGTCTAACTTACGTATAATGACATTAGAAAAAGCAGCAGTATTATCAAAGGTAACAATATTAACAACAATAACATCATAGATACCAACACCATCAACAACAACAACGTCACCAAATGCAACACTAGCACGAACAATAATAACAGCAATACCAACAACAACAGCAGTCCCAACAACAACAACAACATCAACAACAACAACAGCAGTCCCAACAACAACAACAGCAGTCCCAACAACAACAACAGCAGTCCCAACAACAACAACAACATCAACAACAACAACAGCAGTCCCAACAACAACAACAGCAGTCCCAACAACAACAACAGCAGTCCCAACAACAACAACAACATCAACAACAACAACAGCAGTCCCAACAACAACAACAGCAGTCCCAACAACAACAACAGCAGTCCCAACAACAACAACAACATCAACAACAACAACAGCAGTCCCAACAACAACAACAGCAGTCCCAACAACAACAACAGCAGTCCCAACAACAACAACAGCAGTCCCAACAACAACAACAACATCAACAACAACAACAGCAGTCCCAACAACAACAACAGCAGTCCCAACAACAACAAAGATATCAACAACATCAACAAAAATAACATCAAAAACCAACAAAAAACAATAACAGCAGCAACAACAATAACAGCAACAACCGAAATAATAACAACAACAGCAAAAGTAACAACAGCAACACCAACAACAGCAACACCAACAACAACAGAAACACCAACAACAACAACAACAGCTATAACAACAATAATCAGAAGACGCTAAAAATGGCATGACAGATCAATAAGATCATCATCATGTAGCATGCCCTTTGCAGAGCGTCGCTCTAAGGCAGCTAATCTACAAGAAACTCTATCTTTGACCTCTGCCACTCACCTCCATAGCCTCTGCCATATCACTTGCCCATCTTTCTTAACTGAACGTCTTTATACTGGCTTAGAAGTCTCAGCAGAGTCTGTATGTGGGTCGTTTAAGCGATGTGCTAGTCCATCTTAATAGACGCAAATACTAGAGCTAAATAGATCCGCAGCGAGCAAGGCGTCATCTTAATTCTTAACAAACCACTTTGTGGAAGGTACAAATAGATGTTGGTAGATTTTTAGCTACAAGTGTTTTAATTGTGTCTGGGCAGCGGCCGTTAAGCCTACTATTTACAATTTCTAACTGTCGAGAGATTGTTTATGTGTTCGACACTGTACACGGGAGTCCGAGCTCGCTACACTGAGATCAGGGACATTTTTATGAAAATCTACGTGAAAAAAGAATTCCGAAACCATTGAGTCCATTTGGTCTGCTTCTGATCTTTTCGATGTATCAAACCGTTCAGTACCGTTCTTTCTAGGCACAAGTGTCGTTTGATTTGGCCAAATTATTCAACTCAAGAAATACAAATAACATGTTTAGAGGATGTATATATATTAATATTTTCCGAAATGCTTAAAATAATTTGACTCTGTAATGTCCAAAATATAAATTTTCTTCAAAGAGATACACATTTTCTCCATCACGTATAGATTCCATCTTTAGTTTTTCATACTTACAATCTAAAGGCAAACATAAACAGACAAAAAGAAAAAAATTATATATTTGTTTAAATAGGTTAAAAAGGACAGACCATTCACATTGGAAGAAAGACGAAGACTTATGTAGTAGTCCTGACGTAATCCACCAGCACCACAGACACAGAGAAAGCAATATTGTTTGCCTGAGACACCACTGCAGACTATTTGGTCAGCCACGTCCGAGCAATATATCTCACACAAATGATTGCCGATGTGGAATCTGAGTTCAGACCCTATAACACATCCTACAGGACTGTCAAGAATACAGATACCTGTTATGTTATTCAGCCTAACAAGGGGACTGCAGATCTACAAGGACAAAAATCCTGAACGGAGAAGAAGAAAAAGACGAAGAAAAAGAAGATAACAGCCACCAGAAGAAATAAAATATCAACATTATAATAGAAAGCCAAAAAAGTAATTTTGCAAGCTGTCAATCTTTTGATGAGTTTGGTCTGTTGTGTTTCAGTTTATTTCAACATCCATATTATGTGCTGGGGGGAAGACAGTCTAGTCTGCTGTTCAGATGTCTGGCCTGTTGGTAAGTCAAAATGATTAGAAATAAATTAGATTGCTGACACTTATCATAAACTGGTAAATAGTACAAGACATGACTAGAGTTCAAAACCCAAGAATATTGTATAATTGATCAAAATAACAAGACGAAATACCAAACAACTACACGTTATTGCAAAATGCATAATCGTGGAACAAATATTGAGAAAAAACCTTCAGCTATTTACGATAGTAAATCAGTAAGTAGGTCATTAACTGGTATGAAATAGCAAAAACATTTACTTTGTAGCTTAAGAAGATGTCATTAGGTTGAGGAAACATCCAGTTTTGTGATTACTGTCTGTAGCTGACGCTTTGTGACGCATGCACGTGCGCAGTCGGATACAAATTGGTGTACCGGCTCACATAGTGTAAAATCAATAAACAGTATTTCTGTTGAGAGCAGGTATTTTATCGAGAGTAGGGGTAGATAGAGAGGTGTAAGAACTTTCTTCAAAAGGAAATAGCTATTGTTTTTGGTGAAAGAAGTTTGTCGTTTAAATGCAGTCTATAACTGGGTCAATACATTTTATCAAGGACACTTCATAATTGCTTATGAAGCTTGTTCTGGTGGCCCTATACAGATTGCAACAGAAGAATCTGCGCTATGGGTAGGGGGGGGGGGGATGATTCTAATAAACAGGCGAGTAACGTCAGACAGTATAGCAGCTAAAATAGGGTGTTCCTATAGTGTGATCTGCAGCATAATGTGTTATCCGACCTTGGAGACATATGTTTAGTGAAGGGCGACGAGGTTGAACGTGAAGTTCAAATGTGGCTGAGACAGCAGACCAAATGTGGCTGAGACAGCAGACCAAATGTGGCTGAGACAGCAAACCTAATGTGGCTGAGACAGCAGACCAAATGTAGCTGAGACAGCAGACCAAATGTGGCTGAGACAGCAGACCAATTGTGGCTGAGACAGCAGATCAAATGTGGCTAAGACAGCAGAACAAATGTGGCTGAGACAGCAGACCAAATGTGGCTGAGGCAGCAGACCAAATGTGGCTGACACAGAAGACCAAATGTGGCTGAGACAGTTGACCAAATGTGGCTGAGACAGCAGACAAAATGTAGCTGAAACAGCAGACCAATTGTGGCTGAGACAGCAGACAAAATGTAGCTGAGACAGCAAACCAAATGTTGCTGGAACAGCAGACAAAATATGGCTGATAGCAGACAAAATGTGGCTGAGACAGCAGACCAAATGTGGCTGAGACAGCAGCCCAAATGTGACTGAGAAAGCAGAGCAAATGTGGCTGTGACATTAGACCAAATGTGGCTGAGATAGCAGACCAAATGTGGCTGTGACATTAGACCAAATGTGGCTGAGACAGCAGCCCAAATGTGACTGAGAAAGCAGAGCAAATGTGGCTGTGACATTAGACCAAATGTGGCTGAGACAGCAGACCAAATGTGGCTGTGACATTAGACCAAATGTGGCTGAGACAGCAGACAGAATGTGACTGAGACAGCAGACCAAATGTGGCTGAGACAGCAGACAAAATGTGACTGAGACAGCAGACCAAATGTGGCTGAGATAGCAGACCAAATGTTACTGAGACAGCAGACCAAATGTGGCTGTTATATTAGACCAAATGTGGCTGAGACAGCAGACCAAATGTAGTTGAGACAGCAGACCAATGTAGTCTTTGCCCCAAGTTTTGGTACGATTTTTATAAATGTATGAATGTTGGTAACAATTATGTTGAGAAATAAGGGACGATGCATGTGCACTAGTAAATGGTTTCATTATTCGCATCCCAGTTAGTTATTTTTTAAAGTCACATGCGACTTATTTATTGACTTGCCAAGTGCAAACAGCTCCCCAGAAATTGCCATTTAACCGTATTAAAGTAATGGGTTACGATTATAGAGATCCAATGATATGTCTATAATTAATTATATATTTTTTACATGAGGCGAGCGACAGCAGCTGTTGATAAAAGTATTAATACATCGAACTTTCAAGAACTTCGGAACTCAACAGGTACTCCGAGACTATCAATTATATTCCAAGAAGCAACGATCATCTCAAACTTCTTATATTGTCCGATGTGAGAGCGAAGAGTAATCAGAATCAAGTTAAACACATTTAGCAAAATGGGAGGGAAGAGTAATCATGGTCTGGTGAAACAGACTGATCAAGATGGGAGAGAATAGTAATCAGGGTCTGGTGAAACAGACTGATCAAGTTGGAGAGAAAAGTAATTTTGGTAGGTTGAAACAGACTGATCAAGTTGGAGAGAAAAGTAATTTTGGTAGGTTGAAACAGACTGATCAAGTTGGAGAGAAAAGTAATTTTGGTAGGTTGAAACAGACTGATCAAGTTGGAGAGAAAAGTAATTTTTGTAGGTTGAAACAGACTGATCAAGTTGGAGAGAAAAGTAATTTTTGTAGGTTGAAACAGACTGATCAAGTTGGAGAGAAAAGTAATTTTGGTAGGTTGAAAGATACTGATCAAGTTGAGAGAGAAGAGTAATTTCGGTAGGTTGAAAC